>BSSO01008486.1:0-10102 GCA_030267885.1 Mesembryanthemum crystallinum | reverse complement strand
TACCCCCTATATCCTTCATTTTCCTTCTTCCACCACCATAATCTTTCCCCCACCACCACCTACAACCTCCACTTTTGCCCTTTAATTTTCTCCATTACCCCATTAATTATTCCCCCCAATCCAAGCGAGCCCTGTAATGTTAATTATACAGGTCGGTGATTCGTGTGGGTCCAGTTGAAGACTTTTCATCGATTAGGAACGTTGGCAAGCGAGTATATTGTGAGAGGAGAACGCTTAATTTTGGGAAGAGAAAATGCTTTTGAAGGAAAAGCAAAATTTTAAATCTATTGGTGAAGTTGTTTCAGCTATTCGGGAATGTATTTGATTTGATGCAATGATATCTTTTAAGAAGAAGTACCTACTCTTGTTTCCATTTAGGTTGAGATGTAAGTCAATAAAAATAGGGAATGAATAGTTATGATTTTGTACTTATTTCATCTAAATTTGATATTTAAAATACTTCCCTTTTTTCTTACTCTAAAATTTACTGTTTTCTTTTGTTATAGAAAATAATAATTTGTTAATGTCGCAGATTTAACCATTAGAATAAATACTTGATATAATATTTCAAATAATTTAACATATAAATTGTTTCTTTTTTAATTTCATTTTATTCAAGGGGCAAATGTCGTAGTGACATACGAGATAAGATCTCCTTCGACATACAATCAGTCCACACTTGCTCATCAACATATATATTTTTTTTAAAGCAATGCAATTTATATTTAACTAACCCACACTTGCCCAGCATCAATAAAAACAACGTTAATACTTGATAGCAATGCAATGTGTTTCTTAAATGTTATAAATTATTTTTCAAACATTAATACTTGAATTTATTGCATCGTGTAAGAACCCTCAAGTGTTTTTGATATAAAACAAGAATTTTGAGAAAAAAATTTAAATAATGGAGAATTGAATATAGGAATTCCAAGTTTGGGATCTCAGCAGAAATAATAATCGTTACTATGCATAATTAATTCTATCTATAAATAATCCAAACTTTTGAGTTGTGTCACCACAATGGCCCCGGCATGAGTTTAACTCTTTTAACGCTTGGTTGCCAGTTGCCAATTTTTGGTTTTGAAAAAATTTCAACTCTTTATAGAAATTTGCTTTAAAGCTGAATTTTTTTTTGCTAACAGTTTTGTGCTTAATTTTCAAAACTGACAACTGAAAACTTGAAACCAAAAGAAGTGGTTTTCAAAAACTAGTTTTTAATTTCCAAAAAAAACTGAAAATTGGCAACTCACAACCACCCCAAACAGGACCTTAGAGAACGGATGGAGTATTTTAGTACAGTAGTATTCAATAAATTTGAAAGATTTACTTATCATTCTGGGTTTTTGTCGGTTCAACGAAGGTTGCCCGCCCCAGCTGTGAACGCATGCAGGTGGGCCCAGTATATGCATTTCATGGGCCCTATGTGGGCCTTTCATGTAGGAAATGTAAACCTCCTTACACAACACTCATCTTTTTATTTGTTTTTTTATTATTATTATTATTATCATTTTATACAAGTTCACCAATTTTGTGAGTAATTTTCTGCCAAAGTTTTCTTGAGATTTTTTTTTTTTGGGCCATTGATAGAAGGCAAATCTAATTCCTATACTACTAGTTTTAATTTTGAGAAGATTACAACTGATACCCTTATGTCCCTATATGTAGATAAGGGTATCAATCTACTAAATATCGGGTAATTGACCTGGACAGCGTTTTTTTTTTTTTTTAGATAGGATTTTCATATTCCAAATATCAAAAATGATAAGAATTTCGTAAAAGCTTGCGTAAACTTAATTGATCACCCTTATTTTTTTTGAAATACTGTCACCCTTATTTTAGTGAATTGAGAATTGACGGGTTTAAAAAATCACCCACTTTCTTTAAAAACATCTTTGATATTTCCCTTAACAACAATAGAAACTTAATTAAATTTAGTCAAAATTTTGAAAATAAAAGTCAAAAATCATGGTTTCTTTAATCTTCAATTCACTAGCTTATTCACACAACCTAGATGATAATGACAAGATGCATATTGCGTAAAAAAACTCGACTTTGCTAAATTTATTATAAGATGTTGACATGCCAACTAACAATATAATAGAATTATTATTTTGGTTTCTTGTATGATTTTGTTTTATGTAAAGTGCCTTGGTCCTAGGATGCAATTGCTTGTGTATTGTCCAAAAACACATTAAGGTTCCGTGATGGCTTTCTACTCTACACGTTTACTAAAATTTATAAAATTGTGCCCTTTAGCCACGTCCAAGTTCCTCCTTGCAGACACCAAAAAAATTTTTTACAAAATCTCTCCATGTGATTCTACAAAGTCGGCACAACTTTCTGCCCAGATAAACACTATTCAAAATTCCATTTCAAATATATTTTCTAGAAATAAATCATTTATACTAAAATATTTAACATAATAAATGAGCAATATTATTAAAAAATACAGATGTTAACTACTACTCATACAATATGATCAATTTTCTCTGTTATTAATACTGGTAATTAAGCTTGTGTGATGCACGATACACATACGACATAAATACAATATCTTAATTTCCTTCGTAGATTATGCTCAAGATGATAGAGATTTCTAGAATCACTAAAGTAGGATTCGATTTTTATTGGCTATAATACCTCCTCTAGTGACTAGTCCAATAAAATAAAAATGTTACAGATTTCAAAAATGACTCATTTTGCTACTTATATGTGATTCTGATGTCAATTCCCATATAAACGTACTGATCCTTTTATATGTTGAATGTTGTTAAGTTGGAAGCCTCACATTGATAAAACAAGAGAGTTTTGAGATGTTTATAAACTATTGGGCCTATTGCAGAGAACATTTATGACATCAAAGAGATTCCAGACCAATTGGCAATGGATGTAATAGCTCCTTTAATTATAACCACTTCTTGACTCTTGAAACCTGAATCAAGCCAGCTAAGTAGAGATATCATCCACTAATCTCACGCAAATATATTAGAAAAAAATATCCTAATTCCTTACAAACGTTACAAGATAATATATATGCGATCCAAATAACTTTTTTTGGTATACTAGGAATACTAATCAAAGTAGAAAACTACTAGAAGATTGATCATCTTGACATCTTTGGATATCTTCCACAAAATCTCGATCTTGGCATTCAGATTCAATTCGATGCGTATTACAAATTTTTTATACTACGCTTCTCAAGTCTCGTGTTCAAACTAGTGTCCATATTCGTGTCTATACAAACTAAATCTCACCCCTACCTTATCTCCTTTCGCATGTAAGATTTGATCTTAACAAAAATTACATCATTACATTCATATTTTCAAAATTATATTTTATCGCGACTATTTGGCCATATATAACATGATACTCATCATAACTAGCTAGCTTAATTTACAAGCTTTGAATAGAAAATAGAAATGAGATCTTGAAACTGTGGCTAATGCGTTAACAACATTAATCAATATTGACAGCTAATTAGCTAAGCTTTATTAGCTATAGATTAGATAGCTACAAAAAAAGGTCAGACATCAGGTGGTAGGTAACAGACCCAAACCACGCCATATATTGATATATATATGCATGATTTGTGAATAAGGACGTAAATATAGAATATCATCATGTCACTGTATGTTCATACCATCAAAATGGTCCCTTAGCTTATTAATTCGTGCTTTTTTTAGGGTTTATTTGTTTTTGGCTTGTGGTGACCAATTTTATTGGTCCATCATTAATGATGCATATACTATTATTAATAATAGCATGCCACAATACCAACAAGTGGGTGGTGTGAGTGGTTCAGCACTCTCATCCTTTAAGCAATGTCGAGGGTTCGAATCTCGTGAATGGAAAAACTGCTTGGTGGGAGCACTTTACCCCTTCGTGGGCCGACTCGGTGCGAACAGGATTAGTCGTGGCCCAAAGGGTCAAGGTGAACCTGTGGCTAGACCAACAAAAAACAATAGCATGCCACAATTTAATTTTATTTTATTTTTTAAATTTATATATGAGATAAATCTGGAAGTTATAATTTGGCCATGAAGTGATAGCCACTATGGTTGGTGATGTATGTGATTTTGGCACATTGATTTTGATATTTGACATTGCATCATGAACAAATTAAATTAAACCTTCATTTGTAGGACATAGAATTGTGCATTTATGGACAAAAATTATCCACATTTGATGGTATTGTTGTTATTGCACTATTATAACAAATCCATCATGGCAATATCGAGTAATTGGGTTTATCATATAATTAACTTCTTTTTTATTGTATTTTTTGAAAATTAATGCATCTAAGAGATGTTTAATTCAGTGGTAAAAAGGTACAACATAAGTGCAGTGAGGTAATTTAAACAAGACTTATACGAATTTATTCATGGAGTACTTAAGATCAAAGTTATACATTATTGAGAGGTGTATGTCCTGATCCACGCCTAAGGAGTATAACGAAGGGTAAGGAATGGTGTATGCAGTCTATAATTTAATTCAACATGTTTCAGTTAAAATGAATAAATCCGAACTGTATATAGTATTGATTGTTGACAATACCTATTTGAAAAGTACAAGGTTTTTAAATTAATGACATTGATGTATGTTCCTCAACCTAGCTATCATTGGACCACCATGTATGATGCATCTTCATATGTTGAATTGCTTGGTGGAAAAGTAACAAAAATTCCATTTGGCAACATCATGTTTTAGACTCTCATCATATAAGGAGGCCTTGTTTCAATTTGTTGTTATAAATACCCAAATTTAAAAAAATAAATAAAATGAAATCTGAACGTAAGCAAATTACTAATTAAACATTGTGAAATATACTACTCATTGAGTCATTGTAGTATTTTCCTTCATTTTATAATGTTTTGATAATTTCTATATATTCTCCCAGTAAAAGTGTTATGTTTTGGATGGTTATATATTCTCCCAGGTCACGGGTTCAAGCCTCCTAGGGAGCACCTACACGAATTTATTCGTGGAATACCCGAGGCCATGCGTTAGGAGGTGCCCTTTAGCCACGCCCAAGGAGGGAGGAAGTCCCTCTTTGCAGACACCAAAAAAAAGATATATGGAGTAATAATAAGAAGAGACACTATTAATTGTCCCTGAAGCAAGCTAATGTTTATCTCTATTTCTCACAACAACTTCTAATATACTCCGTATATAATTCACATGGGTTGAGGTGTTATATAGACCCACAATAATATTAGTCAGTCCATTGGGTCGGTTTTATTGGGCCAAACATACAAGCCCACTGTTTAGCCATATGAAAGATCTACTTCTCACTACCCTAATCGACAGTTATAAATACCCCACTCTTTCACAAGAGGAGGGACTTTTCATACATTCTCTCTCCTGCACTTTCGTTCTCTAGAAATTCTCATATTTCCCGACCTAACTTGATCGTCGGAGTGGCTTTCCCTGGCAGTAGTCCTGGGGCTAGTTCACTTCTCTGTTTTGCAGGGGAATTCTTGGACTACAACCGTTCTGGTTACTACTTTCGGACTCGGGTCGTCGGTCACGTGCTGCTCACGTTCCCTCTAATTCGAACCTCTCAAGTCTCAACAACATGTGATCGAGTATAACCTTAGAAAATCATACAATTTTATATAACATCAGTAATATTTTGAACCAAAAGGAAACATTTAACTCTCTGTATAAATTTAAGTTATAGTTCCTTGCATAATTTTTAAAACTGACAATAAAAAAAAGGTGGTTTTCAAAAATTGGTTTTGAATTTTAAAAAAAAATTGAAAACTGACAAATAGCACCGCACCAAATAGGGCCACTCTCCACCTCATAAAAGAATAACTGTCAAATCTCCTGTTCTATTTAAAAAAAACATCTAATAACTGTCAAATCTCCTGTTCTATTTAAAAAAAACATCTTTATTGTGCCATGGTCCCAGTGAATTACTAAAACAGAATTAACTGAGAGAGATTGGGAAAGTTTAGACGTATGAATATTCTTCTATACCACCCCAAATTAAAATTTGCAATATCCTATACTAATTCTATAAACCCCTAAAAGTAGTATAGTAGTAATTCTCTAAGTGACAAGAAGAATAAAACGACAAAGAAGTTTAACTAGTGTCATTAGCATTAGCAGTACTTTCTCTCTCTAATTAATTACTAACGAGTTGCCGTCACGCTGTTAATCCCCATCTATCACTTTCTACATTTCTGTTTACAAAAAAAAATAAAAAAAAAAAAATTCTATCACTTTCTTTCAATCCAAGGAAGCTTTACATTTCTGTTTACCAAAAAAAAAAAAAAAAAAAAACTTTACATTGTATGATAGTTTTATTATCATTTTCATTAATTAAATTATTTCACTTTTGAAGAATATTAGAATAATTAAAGGTTAACCAATAAATTAATCAGCCAGAATCCTAGGTAGATATGGGTCATATGTCGATCGGATAAGGTGATTAGATGAGCTAAGGCCTCACATCTACAATTTTCAATTTTTTTTTAATGTTATCATTATTATATGTATATCTAATTTAATTTAGTTGGTTTGATTTCTATAATTTAGGGTATATATAAGGGTGTTCATTATTTATATTCCATTTATTTTAATTCAGAACCAAGATTCACGTACATTTAGGTCTCATTTGTTTTGCCTTCAACGGGTATGAGGTATGGGTATTGAGAATTTATTGGGTGAACCATGACAAACACAAGATGTAGTTAATTTAACGTAAAAATTCCATTTTGGTGCCTTGGCATATGGTGTAATATTAAAGCAGTGACCTCAGTTTTAACTATTCTCATTTTGGTGACACGAGATCATCACTTTAGTTCTTACCTTTAACTCTGTTACTTTTTTCATCAGTTTTGCTGACATGGTATATGGTAGAAGACATATCATTTAATGAATAAAAGAAGTTGTAGTTACTTTATTTCCCTCACTTAGTGGATAAAATTGCCAAAATGATTATTGTTTCAAGCTAGAAAATGTTAGTTTTCATAGGCAAAATTACTATAACGGTCGTTGTAAACTAGTTGGTTGCCTTAATGTAATATGCGACATCAGCAAACTGACGAAAAAAGTAGAGGAGTCAGAGGCAAAGTAACCAGTTTAACGTTACACTATACATCAGGATATCAAAATGGAAATTTTCCTAATTTAAAATAATATATCTCACCAAATACTACTCGTTAATAACTTAATAAAAAATTTCCTGTGTTACCCCTGAACTTTGGCCTAATGCCAGTGGTGTCCACGCTTTTCCAATAATACGATGTGAGTTGTAGAATTAGGATACTTGTTTGTTACTCTTACTTCACTACTGTACTTGGTTTGACTGAGTCTATTGGGTTTGACTTTGGTAGACCAATTAAAATAAAACGAGGGGTCCCCAGATCTACACGATTGGGATTTTTTGGGTGGTGGGCCCCCAATTAACGTAGTTGCACATGTGATAGTGAGTTTCGCCTTCTACTGGCTTTGTGAGTTGCTTGTGAGTAGTATTGCAATTATCAGAGTTACCATCAAAGCCAATCTAAATCACCTTTTTCAAATTTCCAACAACACCCACCACTACTAATACTAGCAGTATGCCTTTCTTCCCCTCTCTCTCTCTTTATTTCTTTTCTTTCTTTATTTAGTCCTTCTTCCGTTGCCCGTCTCCATCACTAGCTACTACGATACTCCTTTTCTTGGATCAAATCCTAACAACATGGTTCCTCCACTCAGAATCGGCTTATTGAGTTCAACTTCTTTAGTCTGCATTCAATTCAATTCAGTTTAGATAGAGTCGATTGAGTTTAACTTATTCAGTCTGTATTCAAGTCGATTCAGTTTAGATCAGTTCAATTCAGTTGTGTGAGTTAGTTACTTTCTCATCTATCTCTCGCATATTACTAATTGTTCATGTGACATTCAGTTTAGTTTGCTGCAAGTCGTTTCAGCTGAAATGAACACACCATTAATCAATTAGTGGCACACAAGCGGTTAGACATTTGTTTTTTCTTCAATAAGGCTATGTGTTTAGTTTGTTGGGAACACTTTTACCCTTCCAAAGCCGACCCGGTGCGAACAAGATCCGTGACTAGACGAGCTTATCTAAAACCAATTACGTTGTATTAGAATGGAAAGTGAAAAAAAGAAAAACGTGAAATGATAACAACAACGACCATATATCGTACTAGTAAATGACTCTCAACTGGTTGAGCTTGAGCACCTGATAACTTACTCAAACAACATCCAAATTACAATAGTTTACCGATCTATTTATAGGCTCATACGGTCCATGTCCTTGCTTGTTAATTGATATATATATCACTATTCTTATCATGATTGAAGTAATAAGATGCATGTTAATTCATGCATTGGTTTCTTTATTGAATTGGGCAGCAATCATGTAGAAATTAAAGTTTCAATATCGGCATTCATTAAGGATATTGACTCAGTAGTGATCCATGCATGCTATTGTGGATAGAATCTTCCAAAGTTTCTAGTAGCTAGCCTTAGCTTTTAGGTATAAATAGCCGTTAGAATATGAGTTTGACTATTTATTCTTGTATGTTGAAATAAATGTGGCATATATGAATAGTGCATCTAATTCAATGATATAATCCTTTACAGCTGATTAATTCTCAAGTCAAAATTTTCATCTTATTGGGTTATTATCAATGCTACTTGCCTGCCTTTTGAATACAAGGAAGAAGGCAAAGAAAATAATGAGAAAAGGGTATGATGTATTGATGTGATATGTTTTGTAGGGTTATACCAAATCCAAGTGATTACATATACAAAATACATGCATGACTTTGATGGTTTATTTAATTTTCAGATTTTTCACCAAATTTTGTTCAATTAAACAGAGTTTTTAAATTAAATATCGGTAAAAATCAACAAAAATATTATAGAAGTTCGGTAAAACTACACAAGGTATAACTTATGCTTAGAAGTGTTTTGGTTTTCATAGTTAAAATTTGCTTTTTATGATTTTTTTTTGAATAAGATTAATCATTCAAAGATGGAATCAACATTTTGTCATTGCGATCTTATTTTTCTCAATATTGATTTATGTCAAATATGGAGAAATTATATTGCGATCATACTCGTTTTTTCTTTCGATAGTTATCGCAATCCTTATCATTTTAACAACTATCATATAGGTAATTATCATAATACATATTATTCATTATTTTTTTGTCGTTTCTTCATATAATTTCCTCTTACGACGCAGTTCACTAGGCTTTTGCTATTGTTATAGACTACTAGTGCTGTTAGAACAACTCTCTTATTTGCAGTAGAAAATTATTAATCATGTTTAAGACTCATCACAAGGCTCCTATTGTAGCACAATATCATCATTAACTCGATTGAACTTTTAATTGAGGCAAGATAATCTAGGTTACCAATAATAGACGCGTCTAAGCACACATTATGATAGAGTTTTACAATTACTAGGAATTTAAACATGCTTAATACTAGTTAATAGTATAGTCATGGTTGAGATTTGATTCCTATCATATCTCCTTTTTAACACGGCCTCCTCCAAAATAGTTATTCAACTATATGCGTCATCTCTTTGTCACACTCCTTTAATTGACACATAAGCTTATTATTTTTTTTGTTGGGATTTATTGAAAATTAATAAATAAAAATAAAATATATAACGAATGTGGTACATATAATGGGATAAATGATCTCTACCGCTCATGGACCCCTATATAACTCTAATAAAGTAATAAATAACACATCAACATATTATAAGAAGATTATACTGAAAATGGAAAAAAAATCACAGTATTCAAAAAGATATCTTTGTTGAATCATATCCAAACGAGATTATTTTTTTGCCAATTTCGTCAAATATTACCAGATAATTACATATGGATAATAATTTCCATCAAGAAAATAATATTATATGGATCATTATCTTATCTTTTTTGTTGATTTTTCATTGAGCAGGAAATTAAGGAGACGATGACTCCCAACAGAAAGATAAATAATCCAAAATCACACCCTAACTGAAATTGAGGAGATGATGACGTTAAGAAACCAAAAACCTCTTTTCTTTTTATAATTTATTTATCTTTTTTTTTGTGTGTGTGTGTGTTTGTTGGGTGTAACAAAT
>BSSO01008485.1:0-10104 GCA_030267885.1 Mesembryanthemum crystallinum | reverse complement strand
AAAATAAAGAAATAGTTTTAGATATATTTTTCCGGAAAAAGGTGTTAAATAATAACAAGGGTGGTATAGTCATTTTTCTATGTTAAAATGTTGTATCTATCACTTTTAGATGTTGTATTTAGATACTAATCGGCAAATTTTCCTTATAATTACTGGACATCCCGTGCAATGGATACACTGGTTTGAGTTTCACATCCTAACCAAAGCAACATTTTAGAGCCCTGGCTAGCCATCGCGCTGGGAATTTCAGTCGCTATCTCCAACTCTACGCCGCCATCCGCCGTCGACTGCCAACGGCTACGACTTTCTGTGTCGTTCTCCTTTTCTCTCTCTTCTTCACCGGAACCCCTCATCTTTAAACCCAGGTGCGCTTCACGTTGTCTTCCTATATCTGCCATTTCGCTTCATTTTGCAGTAAAATTGCAATTCGGTTTAGTTGATTTGGAAATTCTTTTTTTTTGTTATGTTTCAAATTAGGTGTTTGTTGCTGTAGAACTTTGTTTTTTCTCTTTTTGTTGTTTTTTTAAGGACTTTTTTGGTTTAATGTCTCACTCTTCATTTCTCCCAAAGCTAATAGTAGAAATTATGATGGGTTTCTCAAGTTTAGTCAAGTTGTTGAGTTTTCTTTTACTTCATGCATCTGCCCGTGTTGTTTGTTCTTGGATATTTTCTTACTTGGGTCTATGTAGTGTGAAGAATGGAGCAAAGATTGGCTAATACTTGGCATATGACTGTGAATGAGAAGAAGTACATTGAGACTGCATTGCTTTCAGATCTTAGGATTGATGGACGGCGTCCGTTTGACTACCGCCCGTTAATGATCATGTTTGGTAGGTAAGTTTTGTGTACAGTGATTTGTCTGTGTGGATTTGAAGCTGTCAACTGAAAATTTCTGGGTAGAGTATTATGGAATCATATAATCTTGAGTTATTGGTAGATACATGCTACTTGTTTCATCAAAATCTTTTGCTATCATATAGTGCATAATCATATGCATAGAAAGTCTGTGATATTCACACACTTGGGTCCTGGTGACAATTATTATAGGAAAATAACAGAAGACGGAATTATGTCGTTCTAACACCCTGAGGGGTAGCTTGAGAAGGTTGACGTTGCTAACTCTTCAAAAGTTCAGACTTAAGTTCAAATTATAATACTCCTAAGATATTAATTAGGGAGAAGAAAACAAAGAAATTAGAGATAAGTGACGAGAATTAAGAAATTATATGTGGAGTAGGAAGAAGTTGTAGAAGAAGTAGGAAGGCAGATGATTTTTAGTGTGGTACTGTGGTGGAAACAAACATTTTTTTTTTTAAATAGAAATTCTAAATAAGGGTTAAAAAATATAGAATTCTTCATAAGTTTTAGAAATTTTGCTTCTCATCAAAATAAATGAAACTGAACATTAGAAGTTTATGGATGGCAATTGAAGGGCTAGGAATAGGCTATGTTACCTAACTATCCAACATGGATACATGTCCAAGTGTTGGAGTTTCTCAAAATTTTGCATGGTTAGGCCTAAAATGAAGTGTTGGCAGTCCATAGCATGTTCGGGTCTTGAGTGTCCAGCATGGGTACTCAAGGTGAAATGAATAATTCTGGACCCTAGGTAACAGTGGGGACTGGTAAATTTTTGTTTTACCATTTTTACTTTTCAAGTATTGTCTAGTAGTTTTTTTATTTTATTTTAGGAAAAATTTCAGTCCGGTTATCTGAGGTATGGCCTAATTACAATTCGGTTACCCGACCTTTAACTAATATCTATGCGGTTACCTAAGGTTTGATGTTATATCAAATAAGTTACCTCCGGTGGGATTCCGGTCAACGGAAAATGACGTGGCATAACTTATTAAGAGATCACGTGGGATTTTCAAATTTTAGGACAATTATGCCCTTATAATTGTTTTCCCCTTATAAATTGTTTTCCTTGGTTTTAAAGTGGTTGAATAAGACAAAAAAATTTACCCTCCTTCCATTTTTTTAGCTCTAATTGTTTTGAGCTAAAATAAATCAAATTTTCTAGTAAGAATTGAAAAGACAATTATGCCCCCATAATTGACTCATCACCTCTGCCAAATTGCAACGGCTAGTTTGAAGCTGAAATGTCAATGTGTAATGCGCCAAAACATATAATATAAATAGGGACATAATAGACTTTGTTTTCTGTGTGTGGGTACAGTGGAGAGAGAGAGGGGTTAGGCTTTTATATTTTCTTTTTAGTTTTCCTTTTTTTTTTCTTTGCTCTGTTGTTGTGTAACGCGCCAAAACATATAGTATGAGTAGGGGTATAATAGACATTTCACAACTTCGTTCACCGGAAAAAGTCTTTTGATATTACATTAAACCTTAGGTAACCGCATAGATATTAGTCAAACTTCGGGTAATCGAACTGTAAGGTAACCGAACTGAAAATTTTCCTTTATTTTAATAAGGCTTTAATTTTCATTTATTTTTAGCAGTCTGACGTGAGGTATGTTAAACACAGATCATCGAAAGTAGAAGTTCGTTTTCTTTAACTAGTATTCGTGTTATTAGTTGTGGTTCGGGCATAGTTTGTGTTGTTAAGAGGAATTTCCTTTTAATATGTATACTTCTACCAATTTTTGCCGTATGGTGCAATAGCTTGTTTTCAAATAAATGATGTCCATGGCTTTATCTTCCGTTTCACATGCAATTTCTTTTTTGAAATCAGCAGTATTCTTTTTAGGAAGCATTAAGATATGCTTCATTTTAGATTGAAACGTGTAAGTGCCTAGAACTAGTAACTTTTGATCAGAATACTTGTGCATGAGATGTATGCTGCAGCTGCTAAGGGCTTGTATACAAATGGACTACTGCCCAAAATTATAAAGCTGTTGGTGATAGTTGCTTGGCCATTGGCCATTGGAGAACAATTACTTCTCTGCCAGAATCAAGACAGAGGTGCTACTGCAAGCACCTGTTCTTGGCTCTTCTTTAAATATTAAACAACTCAGTTTATGAGGAGGCACTTGCATCAAGGAGATGATTTGTTTCTTTTTTAATCTTTTTACTCTTTTACCTCTTCCTATATTAAACAGTTAAAAAGTATTCCTTTGCACTTCGGAGTGGATAACAACAGCTGGCCATTGCACTTGCTTAGACTTCTTGGTGTTTTGATTAGAAAAACTAGCGTTTTTCTTTTTTCTTTCTCTCTCCTGTATCACTTCTTGCCATTAAACATGCCCTAAGGTGGTGAATATGTTGCTCTTGGTTTGACGCCTGACGTGTCAGTTCATTGCTGTACATTGTGCCTGAATTGCAGGGATGGCTCATCCGAGGTGCAACTTGGCCAGACTCATGTCATGGGTTTTGTCACTTCCCAGCTAGTTCAACCTTATAGAGACAGGCCAAACGAAGGATCACTTGCTATTTACACGGAATTTTCACCTATGGCTGATCCGTCATTTGAGGCAGGCCGTCCTGGAGAATCAGCCGTAGAATTGGGGCGCATCATAGACCGTGGTCTGAGGTTTATCCCCACTTGCCTTCCTCTATTGATAATCTAGCTCATTCATATACTTCCGTATGAAACATCTTAATCTTAATAGTCTTAGAAAAACTCTAATCAAAAGAACATGTGTTTCTTAGAAATCAGCAAAATCTCTGACCTATTTCCCTGAATGTTGTCAAAGGATGGTAATATTTACAATGCTCAAAAAGAGTATGTTTCGAAAGCTGGTTTTATCATTGTTAAGTACCCCCCACCCCAGTTCTTGCTTTTTATGTGATCAATTTATGTTGCATCTTATGAACCATTGTAGTGAGAAGTGAGAACTATTCAGCATGTTCTCTCTCTCTCTCTCTCTTTCTCTCCTTTGCGCAGATGTGTGTGTCTGGATTATGTTTCAAAATGTGAAAGTGCCTCTGCAGGGAGAGCAGGGCAGTCGATACAGAATCCCTTTGTGTCTGTGCTGGGAAATTAGTTTGGTCAATTCGTATAGATCTTCACATTCTTGATAATGGAGGGTATGTGTAATGTCTTCTTTCTCTGAAATTTAATTTTTTGGAGGTCATGTAGTTGAAATCCTTATGTGTGATGCCTGTCATTCCTGCTGCAAATAGAAATCTTGTTGATGCTGCAAATATTGCTGCTTTGGCAGCTCTTATGACATTTCGAAGGCCTGAATGTACACTGGAGGGAGAAGATATGCAGGAAGTAACAGTGCATCTACCAGAGGTGCGTTGGTTCCTTTCATGATGCTTCTGAAGCACGATATTTCTTATTTGGCTGTATCAACATTTCTATTGAAGTGCATGACACTTGATTTAGTAGGCTACTAGTTTCAAGGTGAATGTGTGCTCAAAGTACTGCACAAATTTGTTTTATAAATTTATATTAGTGACCTTACAGGATAGAAGTATATATGAAAATGGTGCCCTTTTGTCCCTAACCTTTCGTTTTTCAAAATTTTGTAGTACTTACGGAATTAAGCACGTGATTTTAACCATTATCAGCTATCAAGAACCTCGGAACGATCCAATCTGTCACAATGGCACTTCTCCACACACACACACACACACACACACACACATATATATATAGTTTTCGAAATGGCAAGGAAGTCTCCTCTTTTTTGAGGGAGTGAGACTCAAACCCGGGTCATTCTTAGGGATGAGTGTGAGGTGAACCACTGCGCTACCTACCCCAAGCTCACTTCTCGTTGTATATGAATGTACAGAGACCAAATTAGTTTGACTGAGATTGCACCTTAGTCACCATGAGAATTGTTTGAGTGGTTTTCACTTTAGCTATCTGACAGTAATATCGAGCTTTGCATCTAAGGGAACATATGACTTCTCGAGGTTGAATTATGGCCTGTCCTAATGTTTGATGCAAGTCAATACTCCTTTAGGTTCTTCTTAGTCTTATCAGAATCCTGATCATTGTTCTTCATCCGCAAAGAACAGATGACTAACAGTTGAGGCACACTCGTAACACATCTCCAGTTGAGAGTAACCTCTAGGATCTTCTTAGTTTTGAGGGAATCCTAAAACATTATTAGCAAGGGCCGACATTATTTTGTTGCTTGATGTGCTTTAGACCCTTCTTCCCATTAGAACATGGCACTACCCCTAACTTCGAGTGTAACTGGGATAGGAGACACTCCTTACCCATCTTATGATATTCACAGCGACAACCAACACCACCTAGTGTGGAATAGGGTGAATCTCACTGCTCCTATCTTAAAGAAGGGAGAAGGAGAGCACTAACAACACCTTATGCATTGGGACCTTTACTGCACAAAATGTTTCTCATGTTATTGATTGCCATATTACATATAATTGCCTTTTTATGAGAATTAAATGTGTGAAGCATTGTTTTATTTTGTATTGATGTCAAGGCGAGCTTTCTAGCAGTTAGGAGAGTCCGCCTCGAGTGTGGTCTTAGTTTCAGTGAAGGATCCTTCCTTGACTTTCCCCATTTTTGGAAATCTGGATGGTAGTCCCGTCATTAACGGGGCTTTCTCTTCTGTGAATGGGGTTTTTTTGTCTGCCGAATTCCCTTGGCTATCTTGGTTTCCTCCTATTTTGGGGAATTGTAATGAAGTTTACCGTTTCCTTAAAAAAAAATGGTACTCCTGTGTCATGTCACGAGTGTGATTATTTGTTACTCTCGTGTAAATGATGGTTGTATTATGTTGTTCTTTTTAGCTTACATTTTTTTGCTGTTCAATGGAGATGAGCAACCCACTTACCTGGATCCTCAACCGGTTTGACATCTCAGCATAGGTTTAAAAACATGGTGATGAATGAATTTATACTGGAAAACGATATAGTGTGAGTAGTGATGCTCTTAAAAATAGGGGCGTGGACGTTGTCTTAGAAGACTTGCTAGGATGCTTTCTGTGCTCTGAATTTTCTGTATCTCGTAGTTGTTAGGTAAAGTGAAGTATCTGCTCAAATTGGATAGTTGTTAGCAAATAAACATACCTTATTTCTGGAGATAGGTTTCAATTGCCTGAATAGCAGCAATCTATTTATTAGTCACTATATTAATGAAATATTTCTCACCTGTTGTGGTTGACACACTGGCAGGTGCGGGAGCCACTTCCATTGATAGTTCATCATCTTCCTATATCAATGACATTTGCATTCATCTCTGATGAGAACATATTGGTAACAAGTGATCTTATTAAATAATACTAGTTGAGCTAGGTGCCTATTTTGGTTGGACTTTTAATATATGTAATTGACACAGGTGATAGATCCAACCCACTATGAAGAGGCTATAATGAAGGGAAGAATGACAGTCACAATGAATACAAGTGGTGATGTCTGTGCCATTCAAAAGGCTGGAGGAGTTGGTATCATGCAGAGTGTTGTGATGCAGTGCTTGCGAGTTGCTGCTGTGAAGGTTGCTGATATAACAAGCAAGATTGTAGCTGCTGTAAGAGCAAATCTTTGTGGTAGTATTGTGCCTTCTTTTTTGTTTTTATTTTTTTTCATCTTTACTTTGTGGGGAAGGATAGGGGCATGTCGACTACTGGCAGGTTTTGTTTTCTTATCGTCAGTGCTGCTGTTGGTGAAATTTCAACTGATTTTGTGTGAACACTAGGTTGAATTATACAACACTGAAAGAGCACTTCGCAAGATCAAGATCCATTCTTCTTCTGCTACATTGGTTGTTGACCCACCTTATTCACTAATGATGGAGGACGGAAGACAGTCTTCTGCGAAAATAGAGACAGTGCATCAGATCGAGAAGTCAGCATCTCAAGGACATGGGATGATTGAAAATAATGTGGTAACTGAAGAACCATTGTCTAGATGCAGGGCTGGTGCGAGTGATAATGAAGCTAAGATTTCCTTCAGGGGTCCCTCATGTTGGTATGCAGGCTGTGTTCCCAAAAGTTTCAATATCAAGCTCAGTTACATGCTTGCACTTGCTTGTTACATGTTTATATGTTGGAGAATATAGATAACTGAGTATTTACCTCATTTTTGACACATTCAGGATAGTGGCTTCAAGTGGAGTAGCTACTGAAGTTCTCCTTGTGTGTTTTAAAACGGGCTTTATTAAGAATGTTATCTATTTCATGAACCAAATGTTGTAGATACACACTATCTTAAACCATCATGTAAAAAATGAAAGTAATTAGTTTTAATTGAATTTTAGATAATGCTGTGGAGAGCAGCAAGAAAATTATGTTGGGGATCTGGAGGCGGACGAATAAAATGGATGACAGAAAGCAGTATTAATTAAATGAGGAAATAATTTTTGATTGTTCTGGAGTTTTCCTCACTGAAACTTTCCTTATATTGTTTGGCTTGAATGCTTGACATACTCAAGACATGCACTTCCTATTCTGATTTTATATTTTTTACAGGGATCCATATTCGAAAGGGGTAGATATTGATAATTTGAGGGCTTCTCTTGCGGCTCGTGGTAATTCTCCTGTGTAACTGCTGTATCTTTCCTTGCATATAAAGAAATTTTAACTACTATCTCCAAATATGTATGCTCTGTTATGAATCATTGGTGGATGGGTCGAATCTGGCTCTCTTTGTCACCCCCTTCCTTCTCCCCATTGGTCCCCATTTGTGCTTTATTATCTAATAGTTATATTCGGTATGGATTTATATAGTTGAAACAGTGTGGTAAATTTTGCTGGTGTTTTTTTATAGCATGATTGACACTAGTCAAAATGAAATTCTGTTACTCATTTATTAATATATTAGTACTCCCTCTGTCCCACTCAAACGTTTCCAAACCGTTTGTGGAATGGAGTTTAACGAGAGTTTCGTTGGCTATTTGTTTCTGCCCTTGACAAAGAATGAGTATCTAATTGTGAGTGGAGGTGTTATATAATGGGCTTTATTATGAAAGAGGGTGGAGCGGGGAAATTATTTATTGTATTTGGTAGATAGTGGAAGGGTAATATGGAGATCTTATAGGAATTAAATTGGTTTGGAAACTTTTGAGTGGGAAGGAGGGAGTATTATTTTCTGTGTACTTTGGAAGTAGAGATGTTTGCGAAGCTTTGCTTTGAAAAAATTAAAATAGCTACCTGGAGAATCCTTATCCAATGCTTTAGTTATGATCTTTATCTTTAAAAAAAAAAGGATTAATATATTGATATTACAGAGCAGGGTTCTCCTTTCTCTTCTGACCCCTCTTCTCTGGTTCTTCCCTATAATTTTCCTCTAAACCTCTCACTTTCTCCTTTCTATCTTCTAAATTGGAACTGTTTTGGGTTTTATTTCTGTATCATGGCCATCTGGAACTCCCGAGTACGAACCCATGTAGGAGATGGCTGTCAATCGCCCACATAAAAGCTGGTTGGTGGTTTCTTGCCATTGATTGTAAGGAAAGTATCCATGTAGCTGACCTACTTAGTCGGTTAATGCTTGTTTGGTTGGTTTTGCATGCTCGGAAAAATGGTTAATTGTTCCAAATTAGAGATTTCTGTCTTTCAGTAGTAGGAGACTCAGCTGTTTGTTTGGGACATCTTAAAATGGAAACTAATGGCTGTTATGGTACAAGGGGAGTTAGGCAGACTGTTTTAAGCATGTAATGAAGTTGTAATCTGTTCCTTTTCCCTCATATCTGACACAAAAAGGTTAGATTGTCAGTTTTTGGGATATCCTTTATTGGAAATTGACTATCATTGTGGTGTGAGGAACATTTTTCAGAAAAGGAAAATTTGGAGCCTTTGTCTTGTACTAGCGTTAAGTTAAGATCTGGGGAGTTAGAGCTTCCCCTCTAACCTTGAGGTTGCGGGTTTTGATTGTGATGTACCACAATCTTATGTCATTGTGTCGGTTAATGGTTTGGGCTTTAGGCCTCTGTTCCCCTCCCCCTTGACAGTATGGCCAGCCCAAGCTCAAAGATTGGGAGTATAGAAGATAAATAAATGGAAATACCAGCATTCTGCTGATAATCAATAAGATAGCTGATGAAGTTGGGAGTTATTGAATTCTTCACGAAGTCTCCAACTCTCCCAGCAGACTTCATCCAGAAAAAAAAGAAGGAATGCGAGAGATAAGATGACACTTTCATGATATAATGGTGTGAATGCTTTATCGAGCTGCTTTTGGAAGTTCCTTTTTTGTATTTTCCCACTTCTCTCTGCCTTACTGAACAACATTCAATGTTTCGTTTGGCATAATGACTTGTTTTCATATTTATGTTTTTTGAAGGTAATATGATGCCTAGGAAAAGGGAAAAAGAACAACTTTATGAAAGGCGTCCGCCTGGGGGAAATCCTGGTGAACCAGTGGAGAAAAAGATCCCTTTGCCATCATCGGTTGATGTTTCTGGTGTGGGATTAAATACGAAGGGGATCAAAACATTGAAGGATGCTGTGAAACCCAAGAACAAGAGGAGAAATAAGGTGTCTTCTACTACAGCATGAGTTAGATGGACGGGAGCTATCATTACTACTTTCCGTTCAGGTGATTTCTGTTTTCATATTATGAAAACGAAGCATATAAAACTTCTATAACACAAGCTATTTACATTTGAGACTACCACTTGTTATGACTTCTTCCTTGTCCAACATACATCAACCTTACCCCTGTGGGAACAAAGAGGTTGTTTCAGTTTGACCCTTGATCCAAAGTGCGACAACTATTAGCATCTTCTTGTCCATTATGTACACAGATCAATTTGTTCTAGGCATGAACTTTCAACTTTAAGTTGCTTTGTGTTTGAGTTGTTCTGTTGTGAAGGTCTGCTTGGTTTTGAGATACCCGCGTGTTTCTGATCCTGTGTGTTTCTACTCATTTGTCTTTTTTGGCTGGGAATCAATTGTTTAAAGATGGGGATATCTTTCCTCAACAGATAAATCTGCCCCTTTTTTTTCACTGGACCAATAAAAATGAATTTAAAAAAAAAAAAAGAAAAAGAAGAAAATAGAAAAGGGGCTAGCTAATCATTCTAGGAGTAAAGGGATTACACTGGCAAAATCTGTATGTGACAACAATCATAAGTTTCCTTTGATGTGACACCACTGACAGCCCTTGAATCTCCTTGCTCTGCAAATTAATGTGGACCAGTCGTTAAGGTGGATGTGATCTTCCACTATGGTTTATGCTTCAGCTCGAGATTTAAGGTTTTTTAGTATCTGTCCCTCTTTGTCA
>BSSO01008484.1:0-10106 GCA_030267885.1 Mesembryanthemum crystallinum | reverse complement strand
TAACGTGAATCCAATAAAACTAAGTTTACTTTGTAAATCATTATATATTTTCTTGAATTATTGGTCAAAGTTTTTCATCTTTGACCTCAAAAAGTCCAACGTAACGAAAAATATGGGACAGAGGGAGTACTATCATCAATAAGTGAATTGCCATCTTCATAATCACCTCTTTAAGACTATGGTTAAATACCATCAATCTTGCTTTATTTTTGGATTTAAAGGACTTACAAAACAATGTGGACGATTTATAGACCCTATATAATGCATAACTCTCATGGAGATTTAACCCATTAAATCAGTTGATATCCGCACCATCATTACTATGTATCTTATTATATCCTCCACACTTATGTATGATGTAGCAAAAGTTTATTTCGAAATAAGATTTAGATATTTGGAAAAAGAAGCTTCACATAAATCTCAAGGATAAGCACCTTTTTTTGTTAAGGACATAACAAAATCATTCCTTTTATTTTTATTTTTTAATAAATAAACACTCCATTTTAAGGATAGGAGGTAGGAATATACATTCAAGGTAGCACTTCTCTATCTTCCCTCCTCTACAAACTTTCATTCCTCCATTTCACAACTAGGACCTCTAGGAAAATTAAGGCTATGTTCTTTATCATGTTTATTTTATTGATTTTAGTTAATTTATAATAAGTATATAAAAAAAAAAAGAGTATGAATCCATATATATCAACAAAATCGGTAAATTGATATGAAGTGAAATTAGCATAATCATAAGTCATATTATCCCTAGTATTTGATTTTGGCACATTAAGAGCTTTTATTTTTTTTTTTTACTTTTACAAATCATATTTTGTATTTGTAACATTCAAATCATTTGCAAAATAAACGTTCATGTGCATATATAATTTTTATTCAAGAAAAAAGAAATTTCATGATAGTTTGTAAACGATATTTTAATATACCAACAAATTCGATTGAAATCCTTTATTAAGATATAATAACCACTTTGACAACCCCTCCAAAGTAACATTATTAAAAAAAAAAAATGAGAGAAATTTAAATACTCAATTACTCTTGTGGACCCAAAAAAGGAAAAAAAATTGTAAATAGCTAACATTGGCGATTTGGTATTCTTTGATTATTCTACCAACAAAATTAGAGTGCATCATATAAACCAATGCACACATTGCGTGGAATAAAAAATAGTCAACCATTAGCACCCAAACATCAAGCAAATGATCATGGAGTAGGTAACTAAATCCAGTTGGGCCCTTTTATCCTAAAAGAAAAAATATATCCATAATCCTTCTTTTTTTTTCCCTTTTTTCTTTTCCTGTTTTTGTTTTTGCTTCGACTAACATTACACCAAGAATAGCCCAAATATCATGGGCAAAACCAAACAGAGACTAAGAACTCTTCCAACAAAAACAGATTAAATGGAGCCTTTTGTTTGCATTAAAATTTTATTAAAACTATATACTATGTACTCTACTTTATTTGGTGTTACATGTGAGAGTAAAGATCATATATAGAAAATGCACATATTTATGTGCAAAGCATTATGTATAATCCGGACTATGGGATAAAGGAATTGTGCCAAAACAGTCACTGAAAAGGGTATAAGTATGTTCAATCAGGAACTCTCTTTTATACTTATACTTATGAGACTCAAATGACTGCAAAACCAACTGTCAGAAAGAGAAGCTTCTTTCACTCCCCCTGACCATTGATTCTCTCTCGAATCGATGTATTCGATCCTCTCCTTCCATCCATAAGCCGGCGATTTTCTCTCTCATGTTATCAGAATACGAGTTTGAAGACGACACGATGAATGGGAAGAATCTCTCTCAGAAGTCATCTCCTTCCGTTTGCCCAATGCCGGTTGTTGTTGTTGCCGAATTTTCCCTGGTTGTTTCTATTCACAAGCCCCTGCTTAGGGATATCATGTAACTCCATGACTTGTATAGTCCTTTGTCTCTTGGCTGCTCCCAACAAAACAAAACAGCATACTATCAGATTTGAACTTTAACAATTATGTTCACTTCAAACATCACTATGAGTTAAGCACTTATGTAAGAAACCGCAACAAAGTAACACATGACTGAATTTGCACGTACCATTCTCGGCTTGTTGGTATCGCTCCTGTAGTTTCCTTTTTGTTGCTTCTATCTTCTCTTGGACTGATTCTTCGTTAGAAGATCTTAACTTCTATTAGAAACAGGCAACATAAACAGGATTAAGCTTAAAATTTCAAACCATATAACATGCCTTAATTACCAAAAAAAATTGAAGAATGTACCTCAGTTGGGGGAGCGGGCCTCCTTTGGATCATAGGTTTCTCCAATCTTTGTTGAGGCTTCGAGTCTTTGCAAACTTTCTGCTCCCCGTTAAGCTTTAGGGGTCTGCCTGGACCAGATTGTGTGTTTAAGGGCCTGTTTGGCTTTGAAAGAGGCTCTTGCCTCTTCATCTGCTGCACCTTGTTATCCTTGGTGAGGGGAGTTGTCACTTTAGGTGGTTCTTCTCTTCGCTTGGGAGCCTCTTGCTTAACAACGGGTGGTTTTCTTCTCACATCCCGGTTCTTGTTTAATTCCCCACAGTTACGAGGATCTGAAACAACATTCCTCAATCATAAGCATGATTCTTTTAAAAGTGGGGAATTCAAGAAAAAGAACCGAAAACCAAAAGCTATACAAAGAGCAGAGCATAAAGGAAGGAACATTTGACTCACTTCCATCATCATCCATGCCATCAAAGAACTTCACGGGTAGCACGCAAGGACCCAAAGAGAAAGAAGCAAAGTCAGTCTCGAATCATTACTTCAATAATCAATTAAAAATGTAAGAGAAGTTTTATTTTCCAAAATAATGATGGACATGACAAACATATGTACCTGAGAGAAGTCCATAGTGCCTGTGGCGAAAAAAGCTCCTTCATCCATCGGAGGAGAAGGAAGACCTTCTTCTTCATCAACAGTCGATGGGTTAACAGAATCAGGGGTACCTCCTTCTACACAAAGAAATGCAAAATGAGTACTTTGAAGCTTAAGTCTAAAATGCAAACTTCTTTCATATCATAGTGAAGAATACCAAAGCAGAGAAGAGCATAATCATACCTGCTACCTCTTGTGTGGCTTTCACCCACTCGTCTACAATAGTTTTCCATCCCCTGTCATCCCAACAATGAAATAAAATGAGAACTCTATTAGCAAAGGTAAATGGAGAATGGCAAAGGACTTGGAAAATTAAAAGCAGGCTAAAACATGACAATATGCAGCTCTTCACAACATAAACATTTCCTAGCAGCAAAATGTGCAACGTATGGGCTTTACTCATAGCTAGAACACACTAAAACCATCACAATTCCTAGAATATTTAGGGTCTTGAAAGTTCTGACAATGAATATAATACAGAGTTTTGCCTACTAATTTCTTCTCATTATCTGCACTACACAAACAAAAGGATGGGTCTATAAATGCACTATTGCACTTAGGGGATACATTTAACCAAGATACCAACCTCCAGAATCATAAGAACCAGTGATCATCATTTAGGCCACAACTTTACCACTAATATGCCAAGCTCTTAAACCTAAACAGCACACCTCATCATACCAACAATATATCAAGCTCTTGAAGAAAAGGAGCACTGATCAGCATTTTGGTAAGGCTTTAAACCAATAATATGTCAAGCTCTAGAACAAAAGCAGCCCCGATCAAAAATCACTCAGTCTCAAAGGAGCATGAACATACATGAGATCAATGTACAATGCAGATAATGAATGTTTTGCAGAGAGTGGACAGTGACATACTCAATAAGTGACCGAGCCAGATTACGAATCTGCTTTGAACTATGTCTTCTGATGCCATTTACAGCTTTCCCAATTTCTGTTGACTGAAAATAGCATTTATACCATTAGCACACTGAACTAAAGCAAGATTAAGCAGCCTGTTTCTGAAAATTAGTCATCAGTAAAGGAATTAAGCTCAAACCTTCAAGATATCAACATTCAAATGCATCAATTGCAGCCTCCTCAAGGACTCGAACAATACTGAATCAGACTGTCACAAAACAGTTGTAGAAACCCAGTTAAAAACCCATCTCAAATCATTCAATCAGAAACTTAAAAACAGTATGATCATCAAAGCAATTGTGCTAACAAGTTCAACCTGAATCAACAATTGACATCAAAATCTAAATTCCGCAGCCAAAACAATCCAATTGACAAAATATACTAATATAAGACACAAACCAACCTCATCTTGGCTGTGTTGAAGGACCTCCTTGATCCTCATCACTTCTCCAACAATTTCCCTTTCCTCCTCAATGGCATCAGTCAAAGCCTCAGCATCATCAAAATTGAAATCACTCTCTTGGTTGTTGCTCATCAAGTTCATCTCCATCTCCCCACCACCACCAATTTCACCATGATCATCCCTACTAGTGCTGTTAACTTTGCTCCCTTTACTCCCAACACCACCATGATCATCAAACTCATCCTCTTCCTTAATCTTAAATCCCTCATTCTCACCCTCCTCATCATCATCCTCATCCTCATTATCATCAACTCGCGACACGGCCAACTCGACTCGGTCACACCCCAAACACCGAGTCAATTTACAGCTAAACAGCACCTCAGCAATCCTTGCCCTCCTCAACCGGAAATCTTTGGGGCAATCCGTAGCCGCCACCATTATAGCATGCTCAATTATATCAAATATGTTTGAATTTGCTGTTCTGAAATAATCCCTCCAATAACTAAGACCATCACTACTACCACCACCACAACCACCTGGTTTTGTGGCCATCTTTGATCGAGTTAGAACTGACCCAGATCGAGAAATCTTGTTTGGATCAATACCCAGAAATCAAAAACCCCAAATAAGGATTGAGGCGATGATTAAACCCAAAAATCATCCAAAAAAATAGGACAAAAAAAATATGATAAGAAGACAATCTGCTCAAATGGGTGTTCGAATTTGTCAGAAATTATTCGATGAACAGATCGGTTACGTCACAGATAGCGTTTAAGCGATACGATCAAAAGGTGAGTAAGAGAAAGAGATAGAAATGGAAGAGAATCAGAATAGAATAACTTGTAGGGGGTTTTTTCGTTGGATTTTGGATTTGGAAATTGAAAAGAAAAAACCCCAGAAAACTTTTAACGCGCAAAAATCCCCCTATTAAACTTCCTGTAAGAACTTTAACCTATATTTGGTGAAGAAAACCCACAAAATATTATTCGATAAAATAAAAATATTAATACTCCCCAAAAAAAAAAAAAAAAAAAGTCTAAAATATCTGTATCTTATTGTTGAGGGAAAACTGAGGGCTAAAGAGAAGACGGTAAAGTCAAGTTCCAGGAAAGAAACAGGGGCAGGTGAACAACAAATGCAACCCCAAAAGAAAAAAAAAATTAAAATCAAAACTCAAAAAAAAGGGTTCTAATGGCGGTTTCACTAAGCGAGAAGAGAGAGAAAGCGAAAGGTGGGTTGTTTGGTTTTGTGGATTGAATCGAAAAAAATAAAAAGTTTCAGTGAAGAAATGTATATATGATGTAAAAAAAAGAGTTTCAACTGTGTTTTAATGGAATTGACGAAGAAGAAGAAAGATGAAGAGAGAGAAAGAATGAGACTGCAATGGCCCCCTTATTTTGACTTGATCCTCTGAATCAAAACAAAAAAAGGAGAAATTATATGAAATAAAAATGGGATTTTAATTTAAAAGAAAATTGGGGTAAGAGAGAGAGTGAGAGATAAGGGAAGATGTAAGAAACACCATGGACACTTCTCAAAAACACACACATGATCTAAGAGAGAGAATGATGGTAACTGGTAAGAATCAGACAAATCATCAAGAGAGAGAATTGTGGGGGAATTCTTTTTAGTTTAGTAATAAATAAATAAATACACCCATTTTTTATTTTATTTTTAAGGATTTGGGGTATTTTTATGCCTTTTTGGGCATTGAGGGAGCTATGCCTTTACCAATGATAATCTTCAATTTGATAGGATTGTGTTGTTTACTTATTCCTTTTGATATCAAGATATTGGGGGTGTTTTTAATGTGATTTTCGATCAATCTATCGATAATAGTTTTTCGACGTTGGAATTGGTTTTGAGAGTTGGTATCGATCTGAAAATGAAATTTGATATGGAGTTATATCCAACTTTATCTCTTAGTTTTCATAGTTTTCTGCGTGTGAAATTTAGAATCGAACTGGAAATGTTCTAGATCTGATTCCATCTATTAACTTTCGTACTTTATTCATACTGAAATGAAATTATTCCTTTATTATCAAGATATTAGGGTTTGTATGCATTACCATGGAATTAATGCACAATATATATGTGTGCACTAAATCATCTCCTCCAGTCACGCTTGTTTAATGATGCCACTTACTGACAATCATGTAGGATCAATTCTGATAGGTTTGATCTCATCAATGGCTTCGCAATGACTGACAATTTCTTCGTCGTAACATGGATAGTAACCTTCTTGCTGCTGCATCGGAGCCCTTAAAAACTTACTACTCCATTATGATTGCGAAAGCCACAACATCGCCTAATGGGGATATAAAGGGATATATATCAAGCATGGTTTCTCCAAGATTCATGTTGATGCTAATGATACAACATTGCTGTGTCCAGGCTTCTAGAGAAGCGATCATTATTCCTTTGAAGAATATCAATTAATATATAATTATTGATGCTTGTCAGTTGCTTACAACGTGTAATCCTGCTTCGTTATGCATATACTCAGGAAATGAAATAAAGTTACTGACTGGATGACAAAGTTAAAGCATCGACTTCTTCATGCAACTACGTGGTCGGAATCTAAGAGTAAGGATTCAGATGTAATTTTAAAAGATGATATATATTATAAGTTGGCTCCGAGAAGATGACACTTTGAAGATTATCAATTAATATGTAATAATATATTGATGCTTGTCGGTTGCTTGCAACTTGTAATCCTCACATCGTTACGCATATATTTAGAGAATGAAATAAAGTTACTGACTGGATGACAAAGTTAAGGCATCGACTTCTTCATGCAACTACGTGGTCAGAATCTAGGAGTAAGGATATGGATGTAATTTTAGTGATGATATATATATATTAGAAGTTAGCTCCGGGAAGAGGACACTCGTTTGAAGATTATCAACTAATTAATATATAATTGTTGATGCTTGTTGGTTGCTTGCAACGTGTAATCCTTACGCATATATATTAAGGGGATGAAATAAAGTTACTGACCAGATGACAAAGTTAAAGCATCGACTTCTTCATGCAACTATGTGGTCGGAATCTAAGAGTAATTTTAATGATGATATATATTGGAAGTTAGCTCCGGAAAGAGGGCACACCTTTGAAGATTATCACTTAATATATAATTATTGATGCTTGTTGGTTGTTTGCTTGCAACATGTAATCCTTACGCATATATTAAGGGAATGGAATAAAGTTACTGACTGAATGATGGCAGTGTTAAGGCTCTTCATGCAACTACGTGGTTAGAATCTAGAAGTAAAGATTTGAATGTAAATTTGAATGATGATATATATTAGAAGTTTGCTCCGAGAAGAAGACACGTTTTCTTTTTTCTCATTTTCAAAATCCGACTTTATTGATTACAAAACGTACAACAGTTATAGACTTATAGTGATCTTTTTATGCTATATGTTTCATTTCTTTATCTTTTCTTGCATTACTTCTTTTATGATTTTTTTTTTTAATTCTGTAATCATGAAAACAATCGAACGAATACAATAGTTGCAATCTATTTTACAATATAAAATGATATGCATAACAAGATATCTATATGATGTACTAGTCTTTGTGGCTCCAAGAAAATAATAAAAAAAATTAAGTAATTTATCTGGCTTATTTTACTTTTTTTTTGGGGCCCTAACTAACCTTACGTTGCTGATATATTTTGCAAATTCAAATTGTTAGGATCAAGTCCAACATGCGAACGAGATCTCATTTCTTTGTTGGTGCCTTGTATTACAATCCTATTTGATTTATTTCCTATTTTAAATCAATAAAAAATTATTTTATCATCAATAATGTTGAATTTAGTTAGAGGATATATAATTGAACCTAGTGAGGCGGATACCTTTATACTCCGTGGGCATTTATTAAATGATTGTAAAATGTTGTTTTTGTCAAGTGTAGCTGATTAAAATCCTTAGTTATTAAATGCTCGACTTTTTTTTTTCACAAATTGCCATTTCAATTTGTAAATCACAATCAAAACACAAACTATTGCAAATATTATTATGTTGTTTCATATGAAAATAATTTTCTTCATTAATTACTTGCAAACCACTGTCTTCAATTTTATTTTTCAAGTTTTGGTTATTGATTTACAAAGTTTGACCATAAAACAAATTGTAAATAGATTTATGAAATTTTATTCATCAATTCATCTTGAAAGTAATATATATTAATTTTTAATAACATATTTAGTGATCATAAAATTTAAGGGTAAAATATAATACTGTTCTTCATAAACGTAAATTTAAATTTAAATACTCCTTAAAACATGGGAGTGAGAAAGTACTTGTATTAATTACTAATTAGAGTTAACTATGCTTTAAGGACCTAACGTTTGCAATAATTTTGGTTTAAGGGCCTGAAGTTTCATTTTATTGGTTTAAGGACCTCTACCCACTTCTTGGACAAAACTACCCTTACACCCAACAAATATATTGCCTTTAATTTTTTCCATTTATATTTCTAAGTAATCATCCATATTTCTCTCTCATAATTTTTCATTTCATTTTAGTATTCTACCACCATAATTTTTTTCCTAGCGTAAATATTTCTATATTTCCTTATTTTCTGAAAAAAATTATTTAGTAAAAATCAATTTTCCAAAACATTTCAATTCCAATTGATACTTTTATGCTTCTTCATAGACAATTCAATTTTTCACTTTTTTCTTAATAAAAATATTTAAATTTTTCTTAAAATAATCGGTTTAAGTTTTTTCCCATTTGGGTTTCAACAAAATAAAACAGTATGCATACACAATGCATGAAAATAGGCAAATAGCTAGGTGTCCCTCATGGGAGATTTAAGTGTGAAAAAATTAAAAAGAAGAAAAAAGGAAGAAAAGATGAGAGGGAAAATCATGAGGAACATAAAAGAAAAATAAATTTAACAAATAATGAAAAATGTCAATGGAATATCAAATATTTGCTTAGGGTATTTTGATCTAACAAATAAATTGAGGTCCTCAAATCAACGAAATGAAATATGAGGTCCTTAAACCAAAATTTTTGCAAACATTAAATCCTTAAAGTGCACTTAACTCTATTAATTACTGTAGTAATTTATGTTCTCCTTTCTTCCTAAAAATGTAACCGAATAGTCTTAAATTTATGTTATGTTTAATAGTTAAACCATATATAAAGGTTTGTCCTTCAATTAGGATTATAATTTGAGGATAGCTTTACCATTTGTCACGATGACTGCATTAATCAATTTTTTTTATACTTTTATATTATTTATATCTTGCAGGTATACACTATAACATTTAGTTTCAACCAAGACGATCCGACTAAATTGTAACCCACTTTACCTCATAAAAAAAAATATGACACAATAATTTGTAGGACATCTAAAAATACTCATAATGATACCATAATGTTGACATTAGTTGTGTCCATAGCTAGTAAATCATTCAAGATTGTATAAAATTGTTTTTCAAAGAGGCATGTTGTATAGATATTTAATATTCCCTTTGAAAAATAGGAGTATTGAATAGTATTTCATTCTTTATTTATTCTCTCTGATTTATTTAAATCATTGGCAGTGGAAGCAAGAGTAATGAGGAAATGGCGGTTTAAAGACACTTGTGCCAGGTCGGATTTTGTGGGGTTTAGCTCGTGAAACACGCCACGCGCGCAAACAACAAGACCAACAGAAAGCAGGAGAGAGAAAATTAATTTCAAACTTTCTAACAACTCAGACTCGCCGCGACCGTCAGTTTTTTTATTCTCTTTATCTCTCTCCTTTTTTTTTTTTTTTTTTTTTTTTCTTTTTCCTAAATTCATGGGTATATCTGTTTAGGTTAGGAAAAATTGCCGGAAACCCCCTATTATATACCACTTTTTGTTAAAAACCCCCT
>BSSO01008483.1:0-10107 GCA_030267885.1 Mesembryanthemum crystallinum | reverse complement strand
TATCTAGGCGTCACTCTATGCTTGTTGTGCTTGAACAAAAACTCTTGGGGTTTGATCTTATCAAGGAGAACTACAAAGATGATCTCGAGTTTGCTAGTGTGCTGCTAGAGTGTGAGAAAGGAGCCTACGGGTCCTATACTCTTTGTGGTGGCTTCTTATTCAAGGGAAACAAGCTTTGTGTTCCTAAATGTTCTTTGCGTGAGTTTGTGAATTATGAATTGTTTTTCATACTTTGAGTTTTAATCTTCTTCGGTGAATATCAAATCTCTTGGAGTTTTATTGTTCTTTGCTGAGCTTTAATTCTTTGTTTGTCTTTGATGACAACAAACCCAGCCTTTGGTGGCGACATTGCTTGAAATTGAACTATTGTTTCAGGACTTTGGTGACCTAGAATTATATTCAATTTGAAGAACGTATCACTTTTATTGTTCCTTGTTCGAGAACCCATATTTATATACATCAAATTGGTATCAGAGCATAGATCTGTGCCTTATATACATCATTAATCTTCTAATTTGAGCACTGAATTGTCCATCCTTTGGAATGAAGGGGGAAGGACGTATTTATAGGGGCCAATACTTCGGCATTAAGCAAGCTCAGCAGCTGTTCCAGACCAAAAATTCGCGTCCGCCAAATAGGGCTCCCACCGGTCAAACGGTGGTGGGACCGTTCGACCGATCTTGGCCCTAGTCGACCAACGGTGAGGCCTTTTGACTGGAACTGGCTCCGTTCAACCAGAGAGCGTGGTCAACGGTACGAGGAGCTTCTGATTGGCCGAGAACTAAAAGTCAAAGCGTACTTATTTTTCCTAATCTGGTATGTACTCATGAATCTGGGTCCATTTGCTCCTTTTGCGGGTTTACGGGCGGATATTTGATCCGTTTGCCGCTCCATGTCTCGGTTTTGTGCCGAAACCTTTCGATCCTCATAACTTTTGATTCGGAATTCCGATTGGGGATCCGTTTGAAGTTCTGGAAAGCTTAGAACATGGTTATTTTATGAGGGTGAGAGTTTTAGGTTACATCTTCTCGGGGTCTCACGCTTGTGGGAGGTTCGTCGTCTCCAAGCATGCCATTATTTCGTCATCGAGCGGTGGTGGACTTAGGAGACATCGGGTGGGATAAGAATGTCGTTTTTTATGAGACGTTCGAAAGCCTGGGTATAGGTCATACCGATAGGGGTGTATTGTGAGAGCCTCTTCTCGGAGACCACATTCACTTCATTACCTCAAGTGGAGGTAGTAGTGTGTGAGTTGTACTTCATAGTGTTGCTTTTGAAGGTGGCTTTACCTTTGCCCTTGTTGGCTAGGTAGTCATCTTCTATGAGCACACTAACATCATTGAGTTGAGCATATGCGCTGATGGCTTGAAACTTCAATGCTTCATGGTACCTCAGTTGGACGTTTAGAATAAGAAGACGGACTTGGTCCTTCTCGGTAGGGCAGTCGATCATTTCTGCGACCTTGGTCCTCCATCTCTTGATAAAACTAGTGAAACCTTCACCCACTTCTTGCTTGGTGATCTCAAGTTCCCTCAGAGTCATGGCCAGAACCACGCTATCAGTATATTGAGCCAAGAAGATGGAGGTTAGCTCCATCCATTGTTGAATCTTTTGTGGATCCAATTGAAAGAACCAGCTTTGGATAACAGTATCTAAAATTTGGGGAAAGAGGTGGACGTAAAGAGACTTGTCCACTCCCCTTAGACCAAGTGCGGTCGTGAAGGCTTGGAGATGATCTTGTGGGTCATCCGTCCCCTTGAAGAGTGGAACCTCGGGGATGGAGAACTTGCTTGGGAGGGTGCCTTGGACGCTAGGAGCTACACCCTTGTTAATGACCATTAAATCATTGAAGATGTGAGTCTTGATCATCACCTTCTCGACATTGGCTAGCTTGGCCTTGAGAAGTCTTACTTCCTCGTTATCGGGAGGTAGTGTGCCATCCTTGTTTTCAATCTTATTGAGGCGAAGGCTAAGGCTTTAGAGTTCTTCCATATTTCGATCGAGAGTCGGTTCGGGTGCCATTTCTGGTGTAGAGGTAGAATCGTCCGACTAAGAGAGATCAATAAGAGACGATGGAGGCCATGGATTTGACCTCTGACGAACCAACTTTATACCACTCTCTCTAGTCCACAACCTAGGACCATGTTTCCTCCTCCAGTCCCCTATGACTCGGGAAAAAAAAAAAGAAAAACAAATAAGGGAAGTTTTATTTTTGAAACCAAAGGTGGGGAGAGTGATCTAGAATATTTGCCTCAATATGATCGCTTTGATTTTAATCATTAAGTGCTTACGCCAATGTTCTTATGCACTAAAAAGAATGACTCCTGACTCACAAAAAGGGAGAAAATGACCCTCTTGTTTATTCGTGGAAAAAGAAATGACTCTTGTAATGAGGATATGAGATAGTTTTTGTAACATTTTTGCATATGAGACTTTTTTTGCTAGGTTTTTATGCATGAGACTCTTTTTCCGACTCTTTTGGTTTTATCATAACAATGCTCTTGACTTACTTGTGAATTTAAGAGCATGACATGCTTGTAAGAATGTACTCTTGACTTATGAGGGAAAGGGAAATGAGACTCGACTTTTTTTGCATGGTTTTGTGAGACTCTCTTTCTTTTGTTTTTTCATTTATGAGAGTGGACATTGACTAAAGCCCACAAAGGTCGTTTATTTATTTAGGCGATTAGCGTCATCGGCCCGTTTTCATGGATTACTCTCCATAAAAAGAAAGGAAAAAGGGTGTTAAAACTCAACCCGTACACCAAAGGAGGAATCTACTCCTAATGGTTTCTAAGTTAGTAGGTTAGCACAACCAATTAGCACACAAAGCATGCAAGTATGTCATTTGCAAAATAAAACCAAGCATGCGGATGAACCATGATACTTTAGTTACACCTAAGCATTGGTTTTAATTCGAAAAATGGGCTTAGCTTGGGGCTAGAAGGCTTCCCACGACGTCGCCATACCAAACCTCCCATGGGGTGCATGGTGCGATAAGGTATATCGTTACCCAGCTGTTGGATGGACAGTAAGTAAGGTATTGTGGGTTAGGAGTGTATAAATAATCATGGCCCTTAACATCAAGTGGATACTTGTCCATGTAACATATACAAACCCGCAGGGTGAAATTCTAGTAGATCGTGCGAATGAATTGCACAAAATGCAAATGCATGTGTGAATGTAACGGGCAAGATAATCATGTAAAAGAAATGACAAATATTTTGATCCAAGCTTTCAAGTCACATCCACTTAAACATAGTCCCAACAGAGCCGCCAAATTGTGGAACCCTGAGACCCTCGCCCCACAAAGATGTCTACTTCGGTTGTTCTTGTTTTAGGACTTTGGTTGCGTCATAGCCTTGTTTTATCATGTTTTCATTCGATTATTAGTCGGGGGAGCTTATGTAAATGCAAAATTAGAGAAAGGGCTTTGAACACAAATATCTAAGGAGATATCATGGTCAAGCATATTTGCACCCCATTCCCGGATGGGGAATGACTTCAAATACCCAATGAAAGAGACTTGAGTTTAGGAATATATAACTAGTTGGAGGCCGACTAGCCCGTTGGTGACAACGACTCTTTTCAAATGGATCAAAAGTATTATCAAGAGTTTTACATGATGAGCATGCTATAGGTACTAGAAAAAAGCTCTCGTTTCTTTCTCAATGAGGGTGGCCTATCTCCTCTTAGGCGACATGGGGAAGAAGATGAAAGCTCAAAAGAAGGAAAAATCGAACAAAAAATAACCAAAATCTGTGAATAGAGATGGTGAATCTACTGAAACCTCAATGAAATCAGCTCTTGAAATAGTAAAGAAGATCCTCGGGACGGAGGATGTGAAAAGGGTGCACTCTATTCTAGAGTTCCAAGGTGTTGCACCGTTGGAATTTGTGATGACCCTAGTGGCAAATGAGATGGAAGTTGAATCTGAACCGATTATCTCACCGGAGGAAGCTTGATTAGAGAAATGCTGATGCTGATGGTTTTCAGTAAGTTCCACTCCAGAATAATGCTGCAAGGAAGATATTAGCTACTTGAGATGCTAATAAAGGAAAGACCACTCTAGTTGATAATTCATTTGAGGTCTTGGATAAGATGAATGGTGAGCAACAGGCTGAGGGAGATACACAGGAAGTGAATATGCAGGAGATGAACACTGAGACAGGAGAACCTCCTACTCATGGACAGAATAGGTTTCTAGAACATTAGAGGTATGAATAAAGCTTCCAAGCAAGCTGAAATAAAGTGGTTTAATTAGAGTACAAAGGGTTCGTTTGTTTTCTTTACTTGAAACTAAAGTTAAAGATAAAAAAAAAAAAAAAAAAAAAAAAAAAAAAAAAAATAGTTAGCTTATGCTAATATTTATGATGGATGGAGTGTGGCCACTAACACTTCACTGCATAAGGGAGGGAGGATTTGGGTGATTTTGCTACCTCACTTATTTGATGTCCAGATCCATTATATGTCTACTCAAGTTATTCATTGTTTTGTAACTCATAGAGGCTCTCACAAAAGGTTTTGATGCTCTTTTGTATATGGGATGAATGAGATTGCTGACAGAATTTCTCTTTTGAATGATTTAGTTACTCTACAGTATACTATTAATGGCCCTTGGTTGGTTTGTGGGGACTTTAATAATATTTTGAATTTTGATGAAAGAATAGGATCTACAGTCTCTTGGAGTGAGTGGAGAAATTTAGAGATTGTATTAATTCTTATGGCCTACAAGACATAGGCTCAAGAGGTTCCTTCTACACCTTGACAAATAAGCAGTTAGGGGGAGATAGGGTGTATACAAGAATTGACAGAACGCTGGTAAATGATAAATGGGTGGATGAATTTCCTAATGCTTTCATAACTTTTCTAAATGAGGGTACATATGATCACTATGTCCTCGGGTGCTTCAGTTTCTTGATACTCAATATGTGGGATGGAAGCCTTTTAGATACCAGAATGTATGGAGTGTGTTGCTAAATTTAAAGAGATAGTGAAGGAAAGCTAGAAAGGTCAGGTTGATGGTGTTCCCATGTTTAGAGTGGTATCTAAGCTGAAGAGACTCCAATCTGCTTTGAAAGATCTAAAGAAGAGGTGCTTCGGAAATCTTGAAGCTATAGTTGTACAAGCTATGAAGGACCTACAGGTCTATCATGCTAAATTGCAAGCTGATCACACAAATCTAGCTCTTGCTGTGGAAGAGTGGAAGCTAGCAGTTGTTTATAATGAAAAGCATAAATTATATATTGACTTCTCAGACAGAGAGCAAAAGCTCATTGGTTGATAGAAGGTGATCTCAACACAAAATATTTTCATAGCTATATAAAGGAGAGAATGAGAAGAAAATGTATTTACTCCATTCAATATATGGATGAGAGCATTCATACTTCTCCAAAGGGTATAGTGGAGGCTTTCTTAAGCTTTTATAAGGGTCTTTTGCGCACCACCATATATACTGACCCTGTAAATTTCTGTGTGGTGAGAAGAGGGGCTATAGTTGGTGATGAAGATCATGATATGCTTTATAGAGATTTTTCAGCTGTAGAGGTAAAGGCTGCTATTTTTGACATTGATGGAGGGAAGGCACTTGGTCCTGATGGCTATAGTAGTCAATTCTACACAGACTCTTGGGAGATCATTGGAGATGACATTGTAGCTGCAGTCCTTAATTTTTTCTCTACTGGAAAGATGCTTGGCCAACTAAATGCAACTACTATCATCTTAGTGCCTAAATCAGCTGATCCAAGAACTATGGCAGAGTAACAATCAATAGCTTGTTGTGCTATACTTTACAAGTGTATTTTCAAACTTTTATGCTCCAGAATGAAGCTAATTCTCCCCACTTTGATCTCACATAATCAAAGTGCTTTTGTTGAAGGCAGAAGCATTGCACAAAAACATTATGATATGCCAAGATCTTGTGAAGCACTGTAATAGAAAGAGTTATACTCCTTGTTGTCTCATGAAGGTAGACTTGAATAAGGCTTATGACTCACTTTCATGGAAATTCATTGAAGAAATGCTTCAAGCTCTCAACTTCCCTCCAAGGTTCATCAGCTGGTTAATAATTTTTGGTAAAAGATCAAACTTTCATATCACCAAAAACCAGCTGAATTTATATACAAATAACAGCCTATATGAGAGAGGACATATCCCCTTCAAAAGCTGATTCATGGTGGCCCTTTCAGCATCTGTATCTCCAATAGTAAGACTCATCATGTGCTAACCAACCATAGAATTAAAGAATCTACAAACTATTGCAAAAATGCTGCTATAAGCTCCCTGTCACTTTGAGCAACTTTTCTGGGTAGAACTTGAGTGATTCTTCACTTTGCTTCACTCTTCAACTTCATCATTGTAGCTTCAAGTCTCACAAATTTTGCCTCCCATATAGCTGTATTTTTGGTTCTTCATATCAGGTACAATAAACTGGCAAAGCATGCTCAAAATACATTTCTCACAACTCTTCGCTCTCTTATGGCTTTTATAATGCAGCCATTCCAATTGAAATTCCTGTCTATGTTCTTTCTTCTCAGCTTTAGCCAATCAGCAAAGAGATTCCAGCATTTTTCTACATACCTGCATTCTGAAAATAAATGATTAATCGTTTCAGGGGAAATTCCACATGAAGCACAGGTATCGTCATCACGGACTCCAAAATCTTTAAGTTTGGTTCTTGTTTGTAATCTATTCAGAATAAGAAGCCAGCAAATTCATCAGCTGGATAATGAAGTGTATGACTACTCCAAAATTCTCTCTGTTCATAAATGGAAAGCTCCATGGTTTTTTTTGAAGGTAAGAGAGGTCTTAGGCAAAAAGATCGTCTCTTTCGCCTACTCTTTGTTGTGGGGATAAAATACCCTTCAAGGGTGCTAGATGTGATTGAAGAAAGATATGAATTTTAGTGCCACCCCAGATGTTCTACCACTCTAATGTTGAGAGATTTTGCCATTCTAGAGCCTCAGGACTGGAAGCTAGTCCATAAAAGTCTGTTGTGTATTATGCCAAGATGGATGATGAACTGATCAAGATGGTGACTGATATTTCAGGCTTTCAAAGAGGATCCCTCCCTTTCAGGTACCATGGTATACCAATTTCTTCAAAAAAAAAATTATCTAAGAATAATGATTGTGAATGCATCATTGATAAAATGGTGGCTAGGATAAGGGTTTGGAGTAGTAGACATCTATCTTATGCTGGTAGAGTCCTTCTTGTCGATGCAGTTCTCATGAGCCTTCATTCTTATTAGGCTTCTATCATTGTTTTACCTCTATATGTGCTGAGAAGAATTAATGAGATATGTAGAAACTTTATGTGGGATGGTAGAGCTAATGCCTTAAGGGTTCCTCTAATCCCTTGGGAAAAAAAATGTGTAAGCCAAAGAAGGATGGAGGGCTAGGAATTAGAGATGTTTTCCTTTGAAATAAAGCTGCTATGTGGAAATATATTAGGAACATTACAAACAAAGTTGATACCTTATGGGTGAAATGGGTTAATGAGGTGTATCTCAAGCATGTGAACTGGTGGGAGTATAAACCAAAGAGTACAAACTGCTGATACTAGAAGAAGATGTGTGAAATAAGAGAAAAATTTGTTCTTGCCTATATACTGAACATTTGGCAAGGGCGGACTTCGGGCAAGTACTCTGTCTCCTCTGGCTACAAATGGCTGCAGGGTACACACTCTGAAGTTAGTTGGTGCAAGTGGGTATGAAATAGGGTGACAATTCCTAAGCATGCCTTCATCAGCTGGATGATTATGAATGGTAGACTACAAGTAAAAGAGAGGCTCTAAAGACTAGGGATAACTACTGATGATTTATGTTGTTTATATGGTTATGCAATTGAAGATCACACACATCTATTCTTCTCTTGCCATTTCAGCTCTTGATGCACTTGTGCCTACCTAAACCCTTCCCCTTTGATTGTGGCTCTCTTAACTCACTGTTTCCCTAAAGCACTCAATGAAGAATGAGAGAAATGACCAGCAAGATCTCTTCTCTATGAAATCCAAGTTAGAAGAACTCACAAAAGGCTAACAAAATCACTAAATTAAACAAAGTGACTTTCAATGATTTGAGGCTCTAAACTCCTAGGGATAATTGAAGTTCAGGAAAAAGCAAATGAAACTCTAACCTAGAGTTTCTAATAATATGAGAACAACCTCAACTCGTAAGGACAGAACCGGATGTGATCCAAGAACAACTTGATACAGAAACACCACAAGTTGAATCAAGGAAATGGAACTATAAGCGGATTAGGATACAGAAACACCATCTAAACTCTAACAGAACACTAGGCAATCTAATCACTTGAATGGATACAACAAATGCACCACCACACAAGGAGGATTAGACCTCTAGACACCACAAAGGCAGCCTATACCTTTGATAAAGAATTCTAGAGAATTTCTTTGAGATAAACCTCTCAAAACTGGTTTGATTTTCATTCATCCAAATCTGATTTTTACAATGGAGTTCCTAGGCTATTTATAGGAAGAAAAAAAATGACTTAAGTTAGCTTTATAAGTTAGCTATTTATAGTCTTAATACAACAGACATTAATAGCCTAACTAATAGCTAATAACAAGCTAAAAATAAAGCCAACACAAACTGAAATGAAAAGCAATAAAAAAAAATATATAGGGAAATTCTATATGGTGAACCTGTGTTTTTCACTTTTCTATTTGGAGAACAGTGTTTTTTGAAATTCTACATTGTGCCCCTATAGTTTAAAATTCTCTATATGGTGACCGTTGTAGGTTTGAAAATACTATTTTCTTTCAATTGAACCTTTTATTCGCGTTCTACCATTTTTTCCATGTCGTTATAGTCACTTTACTACTATTTGGAGGTTCGAAATCGTTCATTTTCAGACGTATTTTCTTTCTTTATGATTAAAAAAGTTATCTTTCCAACTTTATATAACACGCACTTTGATGACTTCTAAGTGGCAATAGTAACTTATTGGAGTTAGGGAAATATGTTGGGTACTGGGGGATAAGTTTGGCCAATAAAATCTACCAATATAGTTAGTGAGAGGGCACCACATGGATTTCGTGAAAATTAAAGGGTACCATGAAGATTTTGAAAAAACACTGTCCTCCAAATAGAAAAGTGAAAAACACATGGGTACCATATAGAATTTCCCAAAAATATATATATATTACAAGCTTTTCCTAATGACTAAGGAAGCTTCAAAAGCTCTAATTGGCTGTTGCTTTCTTCTGTGGGCTGCTGTAGCTTATGTAGGCAGTCAATAAGAGTAGAATGAGTCCCAATGACTAGGATCCAATAGGTGTAGAGAGCTCGAAGGCTATGTAGCTGCTGGTGGCATTTTGGCTTTGCTTTGCTGGCTTTGCTACTGCTCTAGAGTTGCTGTTGTGGTGCTTCTTTTTTGATGGACCAATGAGGAGCTAAAGTGAGAGAGTGAGGTCTTCGTCGGCTGCTGCTGAACGCCCCTTTGCAGTCATTAAGGATGGACTTGTGTAACCTGGTTGCCTACTAGCCTAATCCAAACTATTATCAAAATTGTTACACCATGGCTGCTGCTAGTTACACTTTAGGATGTTTCCTCACTAAATGGCTCTATCTAACACTTGCAAGGTTAGTTACTTAATCTAATATAGATATTACCATATTTTATCAGATTAATCAATTTATTATGAAGGCCTGAAACAACCCAGACCAGATAAGAGAGAGGAGCAATGCCATGTGGCCAATTGAGCGTCAAATCTACCTCTACTGTCCATGAATCTGACCCCTCTGTATTTGCACTTGTTGTCAGCTGTTCTAGCTTGATTTCTTAATGAAGAGAAGAAGCAAGAAACGCTCACAATCATCCCGGGTGGCTGGACAAAAGATAGCACTCAAAAACCCACAAAACTAGCTCAAATGAAGTCAATGTATGAGCTTAAATGACCAACTTGATCATGGAATCTTTGAGCCTCTTGAACTTTTAAATATAGATGCAATTCCTACATCAGCTCTACATGCTATAAAGCAATCTATGAATGGCTGGGAATCAAGTGCAAAATACTTGATGTATACAGAATATGGAGATGGATAGATAGAAAACATAAAGGCTATGTTTGGCAAAATTAGCTGTA
>BSSO01008482.1:0-10107 GCA_030267885.1 Mesembryanthemum crystallinum | reverse complement strand
GAAGAAGAAGGGTGGGTGTGGTGAGAGGTAAAAAGAGGGCAATTTAGTCATTTTGCATCCCTATTTAACAGCCATACTAACGAAAGTTAGTTGTAGGGGTGCTGTGTTCATTAACTTTGTTTTCAGGGGTAGTTGCCGCATTGAAAAATGAGTACCCTATGCAATTCGCCAAATTACAGGAGTACTGTGTGTAACAAGTCAAGTGTAAAATATCCAGTTTGAACCATAACTACTTCGCAGAGAAAGAGAGCGCGCACTTTAAAATCTCTCCCCAGCGGCCATGATGCCATCTACCCCTCTTCCAAACCGCTGAGATATTTTACATGTGGCATCAAATGAAAACCTGTGTAATGTTACATCAATTGTCTTCACATGAGCTCCTATTTCCTTTATCAGTTTAGTGCTTTTGCCAAGTGGTGTGCATATTATTGCTGTAGAGGGACCAATTTCTTTAATAAATCACTACGTATATGAAGTCATTGTCCTTCTATGTCTGAGTTAAAATACAGTACAACCTGACATTGGTCTTAAAGGGGCAATCTTTTATCTTTCTCTTTTTTATTTTATAGAGGTTGTCTTGTAAGGACTTCAATCTCTATTGCTGTAGGACTTCAATGTTGGTCAAAGAGCCAATCTTTTAATGTGCCGTTTGGTCTAATTTCTACTAGTACTATTTTTAAAATCTCCTTCATAAATCCCTATATTCCTCCTTCCTCCATTTCTTCCTACTCAAATAGATTCTAAGAAACTAGAATGGGTTAGAAATAGAAGCTCTATTTAGAATTTCTATTTCTAGTTCCATTTTGATTTCTTTGAAACTCATAAAAACAAGAAAAGTAAATGAGAAAGGAGAAAGGGATAAAAAATTGTAAAGAAGAAAGTCATTCTAAAAACTAGGCCAAACGACCTTTTAAGGATCTGTTCTTTACGTCTGATTTTTGAAGTGCTGGAGCTGGGGAATGCTGGAGAATGTTGGAACTTTTTGCTGATTGCTGGAATTTGCCGGAGAATGCTGGAGTTTGCTGGGATTATTAATTTCTGTGACTCTAAAATGCTGGAAATTTTTTATTATTTGTTGGAGAATGTTGGAAAATGCTGGAACTTTTTGCTGATTGTTGGCGTTTGTTGGAAGTTGTTAGGATTTACTAGAGAATTGTGGATTCCAACAAAAACAAGACGAAATGAACAGATCCCAGGTCTTTCTTTATCTTCCTCTGTTTTAGGACTTCAATTTCTAAAACACTCCAGTCAATTTTAGAGTTGTAAGGCCAATCTCATAGTGTCATACTCCATAATTTTGCATCTCTCTTTTACAAATCTATCCCGCCTTTTGGTTCATCTTCGCTTCTTTATCCCTTAAAAGCTTTTAGAAAGCCAAAATAGAACTCGAATTGAAACTCTATTTTACAGTTTTTGCGTCTAGTCTAATTTTTGCTTCTTGAAAACTCCCAAGGAGAATAGAGAGGAAGAAAGATTTGTTATTTACTCTTCATCCCTATATCTGCACCTTTAACGACTTAAGACCCACAAATCGAACCAACGTCAATCTCTTCAAAAAGCCAGAAATCCACAAAGAGGAGCTCATAAACTTCTTTAATGGAAGCCACACCATTTAAAGTTTTTAAGAAAGTGACACAACGAGATTCACACCAAAAATAATTCTGAGAAAGACACCACCACGTTAATACTCCCTCCGTCCCCTATTTAGCTTTCAAAAGCCTCAAATATTTTGTCCCTTATTTAGCTTTGAAAACTCAAAAATCACTAACACTTCCCTATAATACCCCCAACTAACTCACCAATACAATAAAAAAATCTTACTTTCTCTCTCCAATCACTTTACTTTTCAGATTTTTTACCCTCTTTCTATTAATTTATTCTCTCACACTCATATCTATCTCTAATATTTTAATATTTAACACATGGGTTCTCCTACAAGGGCAAAATAGACCAAAAAGCCTATCCTTAGTATTTACCCCATATCGGTTTCTAAAAGCTAAATAGGGGACGGAGGAAGTATATAGCAGTATAGGACAACTACAATAACCCCTACAACAATGACAACCATAACACGCATGTCTAACTAAGAGTGCTACTCCTATTACAGTAACCTCACAACAATGACAACCACAACAAAGGAGTATAAAGATGTAATATTAACCAAAAGGCAGAATTGTTCCTTTTTTTTTTCGCCATTTGGGTCGGTGGAGAGAGCAGGGGCATTGGCCCCTCCAAATGAGGTGAACTAAAATACATTTGTGTATGTACATCATCACATCAACAACAAATTATAGCTCAGTTATTGGTTGGGGGGACTGTATCTACTGTCCATGCTCCAGGCCGTGACCTCAAATCCGTGCATTACCAATTTCTTTGTGTTTCGCATTCATTCCGTTTTACTACGAAAAAAAAGTACAGAAAGAAAAGAAAGACACAAAAAGTTGTGCTCTAAACAAGATTTTAAGATTTTTGTTTAACAGGGAAGGAAATCAGGTTTTTAGGCTCGATACTTCAGAGGGTCTGGGATGCTCCAAATGCCTATAACACCAAATTCCACCCCTCCACTTAAAAATGGAGGGACATTAGACTCAAACCCCAAATTTCACCAGTTTTTGCTCCTATAAACAAGGTCTATGCTTGCACATGACTACCAATGTTCTAACCACTCGATGTCAAATACCATGACCAGTAATTCTTCAAAACCCAGAACTAGGTGAAATGAAGCAGAAGTTTACCACCTTCTAGCAACAGTGGCCACAATATGATGCCACACTCCAAAACACACGAAAGCTACAAGAGTACAAGTTAGCAAACAAACACTTCTGAAGGTCCAGGCATAGAGAATTGCAATGAGTCGTATAAATGTCAGCCTACAACTGATAATTTGATTTACAGATAATTATACCATCTCTATAACAAACTGCAGCTAATTCTTTACATGAAACTGGATTTCAGCAGGTAATGCTTTACAAGCTACTACTTTTCTTGATGTACAGAACCATATAAACACAGGTGATTCCCATGGAGAATCACATTGACACAAGCAGATATTGGCATAACATTTGATTCTCTAAAATCCAAAAGTTCACCAATAATCATCAGATTATTATCAAAGATTCAGAAACATTTGTTACCGGCCAGAAGAGCAGATGACAGGTAGCAAGAGATGTCCAGAAACTTTAGAATCAATGAGAGTGAGACCAGCTCTCTTCATCAGCCCGATAAAAATGCAACAACTTTGTAGGAGCCACCTTTTCCTAGAAGCAAATAATTTTTGGACATCAATACTTTGGTCTTTGTGTCACTAATGATAAATATACTTATTAAAGAGATCATGGTACCTGCACATCATCAGCCTTTACAGAGAAAGCAAAGCCTGTTGAGCAATTTTCCAACTCTTCTGGACATTTCATCCACGCTCTATGCGCATCACTCACTTTAATCTTATATTTGAACATCTGAGATAGTAAAATGAGGCTTAGAAATGGAGTAGATGATACCAGGCTTAACCAGCGATAAGCTTGGTTTAAAAAAGCGCGAGGCGCAAAGGGTCCCCGGAGCTGAGGCACGAGGCTAAAGCGCTCGCCTCAAGCACATGAGGCACACTTTTTTGCTAAAATACTTCTAAATGATTCAAAACCATATTTTCCACACAAAACACATTAATGCTATATTATAAATGCAAAAGCAACTACATATGGCATACCATACAGCAAGTAGTGTCATAGTTGTTTGTGATTCCATGTTGCTAAAACGCACAAATAGAACAATAAGCAACTTAACTTCAGAAGAGTTGCATTTAAAGATAGCCCTATTTGTGTTTAAAAAAAGGGTCAATTGCTATTTTAAAGGGTTAGTTGTGGGCTCTCTGTTAAAACAAAACAGAAGCTAATGCTTTAGCCTCTGTTTCGTTATAACAGAGGTCAGAGAGAGAGAGAGAGAGAGAGAGAGAGAGCTAGCTGAGAGGGAAAGAGCATGCATGCAAGGATCGAACTAAAAGCAGAGAAATCAGAGAGAGAGAGAGAGAGAAGAAGAAATTCGAAGAGAGAAGAAGATATCAAAGAGAGAGAAATACTGAAGCACCAGAGAACATCATACACCAGCGCCGGCCAGCCGACGAGAGCTTCACTCTGGCGAGCCCACTTCCTAGAACGCTGAAATCGAAGAGAGAAAGAGAAGCTAGGGTTTGGAGTCCTGAAGCCAGCCTTCAAATTGGGGGATATCAAAGAGAGAGAAGGGCTGACAAGAGTAAAGGGGACGGGGAAAAGCTACTTTGAAGCACGTGCAAGTTTCTTTTTTATTTAAAAAAGCCTTTCTCCCCATTAGAACACCTCATGTATGTACACAGGCGAATGCCTCAGATCGCTCTGTGCTTCAGCCGCCTCAACCGCGCCTCCAGCACCACTGCGACTTGAGCTACGTGAGGCGCCCAGGCCTGCAACTTGAGCTACGTGAAGCGCCCAGGCCTGCGCCTTGGGTCGCCTCGCACTTAGGCGAGCTTTTTTAAAACAAGGCCATAAGATAATGGAAACCCACACTTCAGAATGATCTAGAATGTTAATAACAACAATAATACAACAGAGATAACATAAACCAGAAATAAACTTAAATAAGTTGTTGCAATAGAGGTATCAATAATCCATGTATGCTACAAACCTGTGAAAGATGGATTGTTGGTTTTTCAAGTTCACCTCCTTCAATTTCCACACCAGTACCTTGGCAATCTGGGCAGAAGACAGAATGAATTTGGTCACAGAAGGTTCCTGCATCAACTTCCTTTCTTTGGTTGCTCTTGAGACCATTCACTTTTGCACCACCCTCCTTCCCCGCTTGATTAACCTTGGATTTTACCCTCCTCTTCGACCTCCGTCTCACCTTGGGATGCACTGGTGGGTTCATGAACATCTCAAACTCACAAAGGAGTATCCAGTGTATGAGGCATGATGTATGGAACACATGGAATGCCTGACATTATAGTGTTAACAGAAATTATTAACTTGATGTCTTACATTAGGGCTTCTACTCCTTTTTCCTCTCTCTGTTTGATTTCATGGTTTTCTTTTTTGCCTAATCTTTGAGAGGGGGCCAGGAGAGAACAGTGAGGGAGGCGTATTCATGATAAAGAACTACATGACTAGTTCTGTTTTGAACAAATATAATCCAAAAAAAAAAAAAAAAAATTGAAACACAGAGAATCAAGAACTACATAAATGCAACACCACATAACTTGTTTTGCACAGAAACAAGATTAACCACATTTGATATTAAAGCAAAAGGAGGAACCACATGAAACTATAAGAAGTTTGGTTCTCTTTCCTCCGTCAGCTGTTGAGCAAAGCAAAAATGAGCTATATAGAGAGGATATCGGGCTTACCCCATGGACATTTCTGCTAGAGCAAGCAAGTCTTCCAGTCTTCAAATTCAGCAAAGTAGCCACATCTTTCCCAGGCAGCATCCTGTGTTGACAGATATCACACGTTTTCTCAGATGCCACACGCTGCTGCTTCCTCAACTCTCGTCTCAATGTCTTGCTTGAGATAATCCTAGACTGTACAAGCTGATCGTCATAACGATGTAAAAGCAATGCAGAACTTGTGCTAGTACTTGAACCTTGAGAATCTTCTTCAGACGAATCACATTGATAACTCAAAGTCTCACTCGCATCTTCTGTATCAGAAAATGATTTCTTCCTCTTCTTTCTGGAGCCACCAACTTTATCGTTATCTTCCCCACCAGTAAGTAACAACGTCTTCATGTCCTCGAATAAACACTGTTTTCCCAAATCATAATAGTAACCAAAAGTAACAATAGCAAAGTCAAGCGAGGGCATCATCGTATGAATCTCATCATCATCATTCCTTTTCCCCAACCATTCACACCATATTCGTTGCATACCAGTACGAATCCCTTCTTCCTCACAAAACCTTGTAGAAATCTGCCCATATCCCATCAACCTCACTCCAACATCAGATTTTTCCTCCCTACCTATAACACCCGGAATCACCAAATCATAACTTATATCATCATTAACCAATTCTTCATCATCACTATGGTAGTCATCTTCAAAACAATCATCCTCCCGCTTGCCATTCCGATTCCCATTCGTATGCCCATTGCCAGCCGCTTTCGAAGCTTTACTATGGACAACAATGGCAAGATCACCAACATACCCAAAACCATTCATATCATTGCCTAGCGACGGTACATCTTTCTGTTGCTCTTCCGAATTACGAAAGAAAAGAACACCGTCATCGAAAGGCCAAGGGTTCTCCCCCATGAGAGTGGCCTTAGCAGCTGAAAACCTCTCCTTATGAAGATTCCCACGCAAATGGTCAAACAACACAGCATCACTATAACACGGCGCCAAACACAAAGTACAGAAGAAAATATAACGCTTCCCATCTTCTCTCAGATCCACATACGTATGTCCTTGTAATCTAACATTCCTTAAAGTCTTCTGAGCCAGCTGCTCTTTCAAGCTCGGTTGTACCTTAGGTTTCAGAAACCCTAATTCCCTTCCCGCCATCAATAAAACCTTATTTCTACACCCAAATTCAAATTCCCTAAATTCCCCCCAATCGAAACCCTAGAATTCACAGGTACCAACTAAAACCTAAAATTATCGACATGAATCCTCAATTGAAATCCCAAAAAACACCGCTAAGTTCATAACTGATGAAATTTCATAACAAAACCAGCTTCCAAATGGGAACCACAAAGATTTGAAGGAGAAAAGTGAAGCAAAATTCAACAACAAAACGAGAAACGGAGAGACAACTTAGAAGGACATAAACTTACAGGTTCGACGAGTTCTAGGTATGGGATTTATTAGCGTCGGTCGAGGTCGAGGTTGATCGAAGAAGGGCTCGGCATGAGAGAGAAGGACGGCAGAGGAGAGAGAAAGCTCAATCGCCATCGCCATTTTTCTCTCAGATTCCAGAAGCTTCTCTCAGAGCAATCTCTGAGCAAAGAAAGAGAAGGGGGAGGAGAGAGAAAACGGTGAAGTCAAAATCTCAGAGATTCAGACAAGGGAGAGAAAGAAGAGGGAGGGAAGAATTTGCAGAGGAAAGAGAGAGAAACGAAGAGAAGAGAATCGAAGGAATTAGTATAACTGAATTATCGGTGGATTATTGTTTAGTTTAAATCGGTTTTTGTTACTGTGTGACAAGGTGTAGGATACTTTCGGTGCTAATTTTGATGCGTTGAATTTGGACCGTTGGATTGGAGATGATGGTTGATATAGGTGAGATGTTGGGTGGTGATTTTTTGGTCCACGGAAATGGATGATTGTGCGATGTATAGAGGAAAGGAAGATTCGAATATTGGATGGTATAAGTATAAGTTGGAGTAAAAAGAGTGTTTATTTAGGGATAAGGATTAAGGAATAAGGAATGAACCGGCGGATTAGGAGAGCGGTAGTGTCCGGTTTACGAAATCTCATCCTAACTTTATTTTACAGTAATTGATGTGGAATTTTGATTATTAATTTCTTCATATAAGTAAAATCTTATAGAGAAATTTCGATTCGTAATTTGTTAATGGTGAGATTAAGATTTTTCCAATTGGTTTTTTTTTTTTTTTTGAAAATTTAGTTGGTGCCGTTCTCATGTTATTTTGTCATTTTAGTAACTATTAAAAAAAAAATTTGAATGAGAATTGGTAAGTAAGATGTTAAGTTATTAAGGTGACTTTTTATGTGGTTGTTGTTGCGAATTGTAAGTTCTCTCAACTCCTCTCTCTCTTTTTGCTTTCGAGCTTCAATTTTGCCCAAAAAATTTTGAATATTGTGCCTTCATATTTAAGGCTATGCTTGGCAAGTAGCTTTAGCTGTGAGCTGTAGCTATAAGCTTTAGCTGTGAACTGTAGCTGCGAGTTTTAGTTTTGAACTTTTGGGTGAAAGCTTGTTGTGATAGCTTTCACATTTTGAGCTTTTGGGAGCTTTTGACCCCCTCCCAAAAGCTAAAACTCTTGCAAAATTTGTTCCATCCAAACAAAGCTTTTAAAAGCTTTCATTGTTTCAAAAGTTAAAGCTCCTATCAAAAGCTCCCAAAAGCTGCCTGCCAAACATGCACTAAATTTTGCCCGTTAAACTTCAAGAGTGATGAGAGGAGGCACTAGAGAAAGAGAGGGACATAGAATTTAGGCAAACTAAAAAATTTAACACCTCCATTAACAATCAAAAATAATAATAAATGTCATAGAGTAACAAGGGAAATAGCATAAGGGAGTTATTTGAATAAAAAAAGAAAAATGGGTACCAATTTGAAAGGTTTAACTTCAAGGGTACTAGTTGGAATTTCCCATTTTTAAAGTAACTAATAAAAGTAAATTTTTCAAATATAGATTAGCAATATTATCAAATTTTATTTTGTTTTATGTGTTATTGTTATCAAAATTGTGCATATCCCGTATTAAATTATTGGATCTGCCGCTAGCATGAACTTATCCCTTAAATATTTTTTGTTCAAAAATAAATCCACATGATACATGTGTTGTTGGAAAGTTCTCATATGTATACTTTCGAATGAGCCCACTATAAAATAGGTTTTCACGAGTTGTAAAAGACTAAAGGTTAAGTAGAAAAATCAATGCAGTTCAATTCAATCATTTTAGTTATATCCAGATGAAAAGAACGGACCCTAAGGTCATCCAGCAAGATGCCACTATAGCCATTAGCTGTAGCTGTAAATGCTAAGTGAAATCTAGTGTGGGTAGCTTACAAAAATTAGCTGTAACTGTTGCCTCAAGATATGTTTAATAGTTGAGAGAAAAAATAACAAGTCTAAAGTTTCAAATTGGAACTTTTACTCAAAATGTAACGGTTGGTGCTAAACATAACCTTAAACAACAATTTTTAGTTATCTAAATTGAGCATATAAATAGGGAAGTAAATGCATTTCTCATCCCCAGATACCCGATCCGAATATATTACAGATCAAAACCCAAACGAATGGATTATTAAGTGGATGATGGATGATTGTTTGATGGATTGGATTGGATTTGGGTGAGGATTTTTCACCCGATAACCCGATCTGTTAATCCATACACCACCCATTTACTATGTATAAAAATAAACTAAAATACATCTAACCCAGTAACATTGAAGCAATTTACTCATTTTTTTTTTTTTTTTTGCTAATCAAAATGAAGGTGCTAGTGAATAGCGAACGATACACCTCCCGCTACGTAATGTTTGGACTCTCGTGTTCAACAGCGAACATATCAGACTAACTGAACAACTAGCGCAAGCACTGGCCCTGTCAACGTAGCACCATCAAGGGCAAGTATAATTCATAGAAGGCGGAAGTTACAAGAGACATGAGGCGATGAGTAATCGAACCTATGACCTTGGCTTACCAAACCACTTGGTAGTGACCTTGTAACCACTTGGCTACCACCCTTGATTAGTCTCCTATTTGCTCTACTTTTTACCCAATATAGCGGCTTCTGAAGCATGATCATCAGTTTGTATGGAGATTCAGTTCAAGGAATAAGATGTTTGATAACTGAACAAATTTAGTGATTTAGGGAAATTTTTATAAAGAAACCAAGTTATCAAAATTTTTATGCTGGATGGAGCAGATATGGATCAACTGGTTCGTGGGTGACAAATGGAACGGATGAAACAGATGGATTTCGCAGATGAAACGGATAATAGTTCACCCGATCCGAATCCGATCCATTAACTCCTAATAAATACTTCAGAAAACTCTACAGCTCAAAGAACTTCAAAGGCAGCAAAATAAAAGCACAACATTTTGCTCATTGGTCAATGTTTGACATAACACAGTCCATTGCTAGTTGGGCATATGTTCAAGGCCTTGGCCCATTTATCACACCAAGCAAGCCTCTTTATCCAAATATAGTACTCCGATAAGGCTTACGTACTCTTTTGGGCCTGCCCAGCCAATAAAGAGATGGCAACACCACGCTAAAGCATCCTTATAAATAGGAAGTGGTCATCTACAAATGAAAGGTTAGTTATGCATCTTTCTCTAAACTCTCTCTTTTGAGAAGTAGATTTGAGGATCCCTTCTGAAGGGGCGATTTCTCCCACCCTAGGTAAATACTCCCTCCGTTTCAATATAATGTTAATGGTTTGACTTG
>BSSO01008481.1:0-10108 GCA_030267885.1 Mesembryanthemum crystallinum | reverse complement strand
ATAAAACTATATGAAGAATCATTACATAGTTTAGCTATATAGTTATTTTACACAGTGCCATAAAACCAAAAAAAATTGTTCAAAATTAATTTCTCCTTCATAAATTGCGAATTAATAAAAAAAAGCCAAAAAAAAAATCCCATGGGCAGCCCAATCCCGGCCCGAAGCCTGAACGGGACGGGTATGAGACTAGATATCCGGCCCGTTTTGCGGGTCGGGCCCGCCCGGCCCGAAGTTTTGGGCGAGTTTTTCAAGGTTCAGCCTGGCCCGAACCCGGCCCGACCCGAGCCTTGATCAGGTCTAATTGAGGCAAGGCCTTGAATATGTCTGGCATATGAGGCCCATTGGGGAAGGTCGTTTCTTCTTTTTGTTTGTTCTTATAAATACTGCTTCTGTTATTATAGGTTTGTGGAGAATTGTTGAACTCTTGATTCCTTTATAGTTGTATGTTTGCACCTTAGGTTTTAGGTGTTTTTCTTCTTTTTTTTTTTTTATCAAAGCTGCCCCCAGTTAGAAAGGGGAACAATTGAAGATACATACATGTAATAGTAACAAAGTTCGGCAGGTTAATCAATCAGTGCAATATGTAGTGTTTTATTAAATCATGGTTAATTTTAAAAAGGGAAACAAAAAGTGTATTGTCTTTTCTCGATATGTAGATAAGGATGCATCTAATAAGTTCAAATCATACTGGTTGGATTGTTTGATTGTCGGGATATATACTCCACTTTTCCCCTCCTGTTTACTAGTTGTTCCTATGTGTGATGTAGCAATAATAACTTCACTCTCCTCCCACTCTCCCTTCAAGTTGGTTATCGGAATGCGGACTCCTATCTTTCCCTCATGTCTAGCTGCTCCCATGTATTATGTATAACCAATATAGATGTGCAACTGTTAATTATGATTAGAGGGTTACTTAGTTGTAGCTTTCAGTTAAGACTTTGTTAGCATTCAGTTTGTTTGTTAGCTGTAGACATCTCTGTATATAATTATAAGGTCAGCATAGCTCAGCATGTAAGACACAATTCAATTCATTACACTGAAATTCAACTAGAATCAAAATTGATTCTGATCAAATCCTCTATTCTCTCTTCTTTTTTCTCTACACAAAAAAGTTAGGTTTTGTCAAACCAACATAGTATAGAGCTAGTTTTCTAGCTTTCAAGATCCTTAGATCAAATTTCTTCGTTTATTGATCATTCACTTGATTGCAATTGTTTCTGCAATCGATTTCCCCCAATTTTCCACAAAAATTTTCTCAATTCTTCTTCGTTTGATTGATTTGTTTCATCGAACAAACTAGCTCGTCAAATTGATCTAAGCAATTTTAGCTCGATTAATACGCGCGCTTTACATCAATGGCGCCTTCTACTTCTTCGATTGATACACATCAAGTCCCCTCTACATTCATCCTTCTGATCATCCCGGTATGCTGCTCGTCTCAAAGGTGTTTGATGGAAGTAATTTTGGTTCGTGGAAGAAAGCCATTGCGATACCTCTTTCGGCGAAGAACAAGTCAGGATTTGTGAATGGAAAGGTGGTGAAGCCTGCTTCAGATTCTTAGGATCTTGATGTGTAGCAAAGATGCAACGATATGGTAACTTCTTGGCTATTAAATTCTCTCTCCTGAAATTACTGATAGCGTTTTGTATTCTAATACTGCACAAGAAATTTGTAGAGAATTGGATGATAGGTTTGGTCAATCTAATGGTGCAAAATTGTATCAATTGCAAAAGGATATTTCTGATATTGCTTCATATTTCACTAAAATGAAAAGACATTGGGATGAATTAAGTGTGTTGTCTATACTTCTTTCATGTTCATGTGGTGCTGCTCAAGCCTTGAATCAGTTTATTCAAGATCAGAAGTTGATACAGTTTTTAATGGGTTTAAACAATGATTACAATCCGGTTAAAAGTAATATCTTGATGATGAAACCCCTCCCAAGTATTGAACAAGCTTATGCTCTCCTTATACAAGATGAGAAACAAACTGAATGCTAACAAACTCTTAAACGAAAGTTACAACTAGCTAACCCTCTAATCATAATTAACAGCTGTACATCTATATTCTAACATTCACACAACTTGAAGATAGGATTATAGATGTATTATGCACACAACTTCATTGTTCTGTCTCATTCACACAAACACAATGCCTCTTGCAGGGCCCTTCAATGAAGAGGCCTTTGGTTCTTGGTGAAGTATGTGCTGGTTTGTATTTGTTACATCTCAACCATGAAGGCAGACTGCCAGATTGTAGCACAAAGGCCTCTGACAGTTCTCTCACTATTCCTTTGTCTTCTTCTCTCACAAAACAAACTGCTTCTCATAATGTTGTTCCTATGATTGATGTAAACAAACATTCAAATGTTCATTGTCATGCTACTAAGAAGAATTGTTCAGCTCTCATTTGGCATAGAAGGATTGGTCATTTACCTTTGTATAAACTGAAAGTGTTGTCTCTTGTGAATGATGGTGATGATATTGATTCTATTGCTTGTTGTGATATATGTCCAAGGGCTAGACACCATGGATTACCTTTTCCATCCAGCCAAATTCATTCTTCCCAACCTTTTGACCTTATCCATATTGATTTTTGGGGTCCTTATAGTAACCAAACTTATACCAAACACTCTTATTTTCTTACCATTGTTGATGATTTCTCAAAGAGTAACTTGGACGCATTTATTAAGTACTAAGAGCAAAGCTCTTTGCATCATAAAGGCTTTCTATGAGATGGTTGAAACTCAATACAGTTACAAAATCAAGACAACAAGATCAGACAATGCCCTTGAATTGGGTTCAAGTAGAGAGGCAACAAGTTATTTTGTCTAAAGGAATTTTGCATCAGACCAGCTGCACTGATACTCCACAATAGATACTTTTTCAGTCCAACCTACCCTTAAAATTTTGGGGTGATTGTGCCCTTACTGCAACCTACCTTATCAATAGATTCCCTACAAAAATTCTTCATGGCCATTCTCCTTTTTCTGTCCTTCATGGATCCCAACCTGCCCTGAATCATTTGAGAAGTTTTAGATGTTTGTGTTATGCAAGCACAATTAAGCAAGGGCGAGATAAGTTGATGTCAAGAGCAGCTCCATATAACTTCATTGGTTACCCTTTTGGTAAAAAAAGCTTATAAGCTTTTCAACTTGGACACTCGGAAAGTTTTTTACTCTAGAGATGTTGTTTTCCATGAGAATATATTTCCTTACCACCACAATAAAATCCCATCCTCACCTCCTCATTTATTTCATTTTCCTTCTCCCACAGATTACTCTTATTCAGTTCTTCAGACTTCTCCTGCTACTACTCTTCCCGATTCTTCTGTTCCTTCTTCTTCTCCCTCTTCTTCCACATCTCAATCTGTCTCTTCCTCTACTCTTCATATCACTCCCTCTCCTTTAGCTGTCAGGAGGTCCACTAGAGTGCATAAGACACCAGCACATTTGGATGACTTTGTTTGTAATTCTGTCTCTGTACATAATAATTCTCATTTGTCCACTTCTATTGATACCACTCAATGTCCTCATACTATTACTTCTTTTTTGTCCACCTACACATCTGTGTTTTTCTTCTCTTTCTTCTTCTTCTCAGCAGTTACTAAGCAATGAGGAGGCAATGCAATTTTCTGAGTGGCAGGCTGCCATGGATAAGGGATTTAAGGCTTTAGAGGCCAACAATACTTGGACTATTACTGACCTCCCTACAGGTAAGAAAGCAATAAGCTCTAAATAGGTATACAAGATTAAATACAAATCCAATGGAGACATAGGGAGGTGCAAAGGCAGTCTGGTCATTCAAGGCAATACACAAAAGGCAGGCATCGACTATAGTGAGACCTATAGTCTAGTTGTCATGATGACAACAATAAGAGCTCTCATTGCCACAGCTATTAAGAAGGGTTGGTCTATGCACCAACTTGGTGTTAACAATGCTTTTATACATGGTGATTTAGATGAACATATCTATATGAAGCCACCCCCTGGCATGTCTCTGCCCCCGGCAAGGTTTGCAAAATGCAGAAATCACTTTATAGTTTGAAGCAAGCTTCAAGAAAATGGTATGCCAAGTTATCCTCCTCTCTCAAGTCAAGGGGTTATTTGTGCTCTAAGAATGATTATTCATTGTTTTGCAAGCAAATGGGAAGCTTAGTGGTGTATGTGGCAGTGTATGTTGATGATATACTCTTAACTGGCAATCATGCTCAAGAAATGGCTGATTTGAAATGTTTTCTAGATTCTGAATTCACGATAAAGGATTTGGGGCCTTTGAATTATTTTTGGGTATTGAGGTGCTTTATGAACCTGGTGGTGTGATTCTAACCCAAAAGAAGTTCACTCAAGAGCTATTGAAGGAGTTTGAATGTACTGAACATTGTGCTCACTGCCTGCAAATTTGAAATTGCATCATGATCGAGCACCTCCTCTTCAGGATTCCTCTCAGTACAGAAGATTGGTTGGCAAGCTGAACTTTCTCACACATACTAGGCTTGATCTTGCATTTCAGTTTAGCATTTGAGCCAATTCATGTCTGATCCTTGACAACATCATTGGGATGCAGCTATTCACACTGTCAAATACCTTAACTGAAATCCTTCTCAAGGCCATTTCTTTAACAACAGACCAGACTTTTCACTTCTAACATACTTTGATTCAGATTGGGCATCTTGTCCAGTCTTAAGAAGGGGCATAAGTGGCTATTTTGTGTTACTTGGTGGCAGCCCCATAATCTGGAAATCTAAGAAGCAGGTGACAGTTTCCTTATCCTCAACTGAGGCCGAGTATATGAGTATGAGGAGAGTTACTATTGAGCTGCTCTATGAGTTGTCGGTGCTTAAAGTCACTCCTATACCTCTTAAATGTGATAGTTAGGCTGCTATCTACATTGCGCGCAATCCCGTCTTCCACGAGAGGACTAAACACGTGGAGATTGACTACCATTATGTCCGGGAGCAGTTACAGGGGGGCCTTATTTCTCTGCAGCATGTTCCTACACAAACTCAGCTTGCTGACATGTTTATAAAATCTTTGCCAGGTGCTATACATTACAAGTTACTGCCCAAGTTGGGGGTTTCTCACCCACCAACTTAGGGGGGATGTTAGAGTATAGATGTACAGCTGTTGATTATGATTAAAGGGTTAGTTAGTTGTAGCTTCAGTTAAGATTTTGTTAGCATTCAGTTTGTTTGTTAGCTGTAGACCTCTTTGTATATAAGGTCAGTATAGCTAAGCATGTAAGACACAATTCATTACGCTGAAATTCAACTAGAATCAAAATCGATTCTGATCAATCCTCTGTTTTCTCTTCTCTTTTCTCTACATAGAAAGCTAGGTTTTGTCAAACCAACAAGTAACACTATTGCTAATGCATACCCAAAAAAAAAAAAAAAAAGCAACATACATAAATGCACATGTGTCTATGCTCATGTGCAATTTAAATCTTAAACTATAGGTGAAGTATTTGTATCCAACTAGCTTTGTTCAAAATATGTGGTCATGTAGATATGATGGGGTATCTACTAGAATCATTATACTACTACGCCTGTCTCAAATAACTGTTGTTTAAAGTTAATGCGCACATATTAATAAGATGATTAATTCTTGAGGTAGTTCAAACAATTTGACTCCACTACCCTTGCAATGGAACTAGGTGCATTGTAAAGTGAAATCAGTAATAAGCCACAAGGGTACCTTAGGAAAATAAGCAATAAATGTTGTATTAGAATTGTAAAGCGATAAATATTTTAAAATAAAAAAATTAGTTAAAACGACATTATTTTGAGACGAAGGGAGAAATATTCATCATAATAAATTACATGAGATGGTTGCATCACGTGGGCGTTAAATAAAAAGTGCTACAATACTTTTAGGTAACACCATTTTTCAACACTCAGAACACTAATGGCATAAAAAACTAATATTATTAAGTAAAAAGGTGATATTTCTAGACAAAAAGTGTGACTTCTGTATGAAAAATTGATACTTAATTCGCTTAATAATATAAGGTTTTTTTATTTTTATTTTTATTTTTTTTATTTTTTTACACTCTGTACATAGATTATATAAATTATAAAATTACAAAAAAAAAATGATAAAATATCTAGGCAATAACCTTAGTCATAAATGTTACAATGAAGATATAAAAGGACTAAATACCAATAAAAGGAAGGTAAAGAGAAAAATTCAATTACAAATACTTTTTGAAAATAGTTGTGCGCATTCTATATTTCTATTGTATTACAAGAATCAAATTGAAAAAATTCTTATTTAATAATGGGGTCAGTATTTATGATCACTACACTATGTGGCAGCCACATAAGAGAAACATGATTTGTTAATCTAACTAGAACCTTTTAATTAGTTTAACCAATGTAGGGGGTTTTGTTATTTCTTGTGGACTTGGGAAATTTTGTGTTCCAATGAGTTTGATTTTGCCCCTAGCAGGGTTAAAAATGGATGGTGGAGTGCCTCCAACCTTCATTTTTTCTATTGTAAAAAAATTGACTTTCTTGTGGCAAATTTTTGGCAGATTCATTTTATGCAAGTTCTTTATAATATCCCTAAAGATGAAGCAAGCATTTTACTTGGGTTACTAGGTCAAAAGTGTGGACTTTGACTACTCATCTCTTAGCTGTTTCTGTTTAATTAATTGTTGTTTTCTCTTCATTGATTTCCTACATAGTACTCCATAGATTTTGATAGGGTAAGAGAATAGGTTAATCCTTTGGTTATAATATTCATACAATCCTGCTGAAACAGAGTAAGAAGATTAGGATCAAAACTTAAAAGGATGAAAATATAAGAGTGAATTGGGATATCGACACGAATAATTTGAGATTTTGAGTACTCCTCTATGTTTTAGCAAAATATCATATCAGGTAAGATTGAAATTTGATACTGGTTAGCAAAAAGATGGTACTTATATTAGTAAGAAAAAGGTAGTGTTAGAATAGAAAAACTGATATTAAGGGGAGAAAAGTGGTACTGTGATAGAAAAAGGTGGTAGTGGGGTAGGAAAAAAATAGTAATTGGAGTGCGGCTAATATAAAAGTTCGTCTAATAGAAGATGGACTGCTATGTTTTATGAAATGTCTACTACATGAAACACCTTTCTAAGTTGTGTGTCTTGTGTAAGATTAAAATGGTTACATGAAGGAAGGCACACGACTAAAGCTATGTTATTTTAGCGGATAATCAACTAAATTGAGTTGAACTAGACTAACTTGAATTGCTTGAATTGAACTAATGAAAACTAAATGAATATTAATATATGAAAGAGAAAATTTAAGTTGTAGAACTTTATTTAATTGATAGCATGATGGTAACGATGAAATGAACATAGCTTAAATTATGCTATGGGCTCAATAATGAACCAATTCGATATTTCGCTCAATTTATTCTTGTTCCTATCGAATGTGTATACCATATATGGGGCTTTTATGATTAATTTGTCACACATTAACATTTATGATTCATCTATCCGCACTTAATGTTTAATTGTTTCCATTACTCGTATTTTTTTCATGTGTGATGTAATTTATTTTTAATATTAATGCAATATTTTGATTTCATAAATCGCATTTTCATCAATTCTTATCTATAATAATTTTTCATGAAAATTAAATACACAAATTTGAACCTACATTTTTTTTTTCCAGATTTTGAAAATTTTGAACTTATTTTTATCTGGGAATTATCACATAAATATTATTGTTTGATTTGCAGAAAAATATGATGTTTTTGAAATTCAATACAACAAGAAAAACGGTTTTTTTTNATATTAGTGGATTATTGGAGGGGTTTGTTTAGCAACTTTAGGGGGTTAAGAGATAAACTAGAGGGGAGCTTATTTAGGAGAAGAGAGCTTAAAGTAAGGTGACACAATGAATAACAATAAGAAGGAGAGCTAGGGGAGTTTGGGATAAACGTGCTCTAACTAGTTTAAACTACACTATCTTATCTAATAATTACAGAAATATCAATTAATCACCAAAGAATTACAAAAAACATGTTACTATATCACCATCTAACTTAACAAATTAGTACTATAAGCTTAGACTTCAAAAAAAGCTAACACTCCTGTACAATTATCTAATTATTAGACGACTCAATTTAGGGGCGATTTTTGGTAAGTTAGGTGTGACTTTTAGCTATTTAAGGGGTGAATTTTCATAATTGAGGGGTAATTTTAATACTGTCTTTGTCCCACAATGACTATTTAATCGACTCTGCACACATTTTAACAAAAGTGGAATTTGAGGAGTTGAACGATTTGGTGAGAAAATATTACGATGGAGATTGAACCAATGGAAATCAAGACACTTTTTATAAGACATCTCAAAATAGAAATGTGGACAATTATTATAGGATGGAGGGAGTATTTTATTATTATATCAAAATTTTCAGTTGTCACCCCTAAATTATAAAAAATCACTCCCGATTTAAGTCATTTAATGGCTAGACGAGTGGATTAACCAAGTTTTTGAGTAGCTTTAATATTATTTTTTTTCTTTTCTTTTTTTAAGAAAAAAAATTTAATGTAATGTAAAGCTACTTGTCCTAGCTTAAAAAAAAAAAAAAAAGAAGCTACATTGGCTCACAAGTACAACTGTGTAACAACTACTACAGCTGGTAAATGTGTTGGGTCGTGTTGTGTTCGTGTTCGTGTTCGTGTCGAATATTAAACATGTCAGAAACCTTCAATACTAACCCGACCTGTTTAATAATCGTGTCAAACTCGTGTCGACCTGCTTAACACGTTTTGCTAATCTATCTAAAGTGTTTACTTGTAAAAAGGATTTTTGTGGGGAACCCCTTTATAAAATACTCCATACTTTTTGGAAAAAAAACCCCTTATAAAACTTTTTTGGAAAATTTTCATTTTGGGTACTCGACGTTAGGCCTAATTACAATTTGGCTACCTGTCTTTTCAATATTCTCATTTTGGATATTTGAACTTTTAACAATTCTCTCATTTTGGGTCACTTCACTAACGGCGTCAAAAACTCTGTTAAAATGGTGACGTGTCATTAATAAAAATATTTTTAAAAAATTTCTAAAAATTACCAAAAAAAATACAAAAGTTATGCAATTTACTTTTAGTTATTTAGAATTTTCAACAAATTTTTGGGAATTTTTAAAATATTTTTTAATTGATGACACATCATCATGTTAATGGAATTTTTAACGCCATTAGTGAAATGACCCAAAATGATACAATTTTTAAAATTTCAGGTACCCAAAATAAGAATATTGAAAAGACAGGTACCCAAATTGCAATAGGCCTAACGTCAGGTACCCAAAATGAAAATTTGCCAACTTTTTTCGTGGGTAACCCCCTTATAAAAAGAAAAAGACATGATGAACAAACCTTAAGCAATTTTCCGGCCATTTTAAATGAGATTTTGACTGTTTTGCCCTTATCTTTAAGTCCATATTTGCTTAAAATGTACTATATGTGCTTAAGGTGTGTTCATCTTGACTTTTTGTTTTTAAAAGCGGGTTCCCCACAAACTTTTTTTTATAAGGGGTTTTTTTTTCCAAAAAGTCCATTTTATAAGGGGGTTCCCCACAAAAAGTCCTTGTAAAAATACAAAATCAATAAAATAACACTATTATTATTTGAAAGAAAAAATTGCCGCCAACCCCCCTATATAGTGTGGCTTTTGCGAAAACCCCCCTATAAAAAAAAGGTTTAAGGAACCCCTCTATATGACAAAAACGTTTTAGTTAACCCCCTCTCCGACGAGTTTTTGAATTTTCCGGTGAATTTATATTTTATTTGACCGTTTTGCCTCTCTCTATTATATCTACCCTTTTCCCATTTTTTCCCTCCAAATGTGCAAAAAATATTGGAAAAAAAAAGGAAAAAAAAACATTGAACCCAAACAAGAGAGAGATTGAGGGAATGAGAGGGATTACAAAGGCGAGAAGAGTGGATATGTTAGTTGCAATGAATAATAATGAGGTAAAATAAGGGGAAATGGTAGAATAATATTAGAGAGGGGCAAAACTATCCAGAAAAATGGAACCTAAGCGGAAAATTCAAAAACTCACCGGAGAGGGGGGTTTACTAAAACGTTTTTGTCATATAGGGGGGTT
>BSSO01008480.1:0-10109 GCA_030267885.1 Mesembryanthemum crystallinum | reverse complement strand
ACTCATTTTGATTCCATATTTAATTGTGTTATATCAAATAACGTTCAAAGTAAAATAAAGTAAGATCTATCAAATTCTCTTGGTAAGCAATTGTAGTTCTAATATAAAAATAGCTCATGTAGTTTTTTTTTTTTTTTTTCCTAAAAGGCCATCTAAATTTATAAGTTAACGCATGCATTAAATGATGCAAAATTTCACATTACCATGAATAAACACGTAAACTTTCAAGAAAAAAAATATTATACAAATAAACTCATACTCCCTCCGTCCCCTATTTACCTTTCCAAACCATGCATAATTTTGTCTCTTATTTACCTTTACAAACCAATATTTTTCTACTATCCTTCCATATTAACCCCTCCACTATCTCTTTAATACAATTAAAAAATCCAACACTCTCTCTCCAATCACTCTCTCTCCAATCACTCTCTCTCTCTTTAAACATCCCACTATCATTACTTTAATATTTCTCAATCAAGGGCAAAAATGTCCAATACTCCCCTCCTTAAATCCAATCCAAATAGTGGTTTGTAAAGGAAAATAGGGGACGGAGGGAATATAAAAAAGAAAGAAAAAGAAAATTGTGATAATGATATTATAACAATTAACTTATTATAAGTTTAATCCGTGCATCGCACGGGATACAAACTAGTTTTATTTTAATAGAGAACCACCTTTAATCACACTTTTTTGTTTTTGTTTGGAACTATTAATTTAACTTAAACTAATAATTAATGTGAATTATTAATTTTTTCTAGCAATTTTTATTTCTTAAGAGTAGCTTTTTCGTCGTATTTCAATTATTTTTCTAGCATTTTGTTGAGAGGAAGTAAGATTCAACACTTAATATGATGTTCAGTGGCGGATCCAGAAAATTATTAATGGGGTTGGCAAAATAAAATTGAAAATGAAATAGTATGTATAACAAAGTTCGACACTACAAAGTCATGCCATACAAAATTACAACCAATTGTCTAAAGAGAAAATACAAAATATATGGAAAGAAATCACAATTTTCCTTGATGAGCCTTTATTTTTTGAAAACGATTGTAAACTTCTAAAAAAGCGTCTCTCAGTTAAAGTTACTAGACAATCATTCAACATTTGATCACCCATAGTATTCATCAACTTGTTCTTGACATAATTGTTAATCCATAACTGTTTTTACGTGAACTATATTTCATGGGTGGAAAAACTCTTTCCACACTTGAATAAGAAAACATTCAAGTATCATAGCAACACTCCAATCAACTAAACCAACACTACAATCATGAATCAACTAAACCAATACTCCAAAAAAGAAAAAAAAAGAAAAAAGACGAAAAAGGCAATACATCATTTTACAGAATCATATATCTGAAATGGGTGAGGGCGTGGCACAGTGGATAACCGCCCTTTTACTTGATTTTGTTGTTTTGAATTAATCTACTTGGAGTATTTAAATAAATCACTCGTTGCCTTTCCACTCAATTGTAGTCATCTGTTGTGCTCTTTACATGTTCTAGTAGAGAAGGGACATTGCTCTTTATACTCATATTGACATCTGGCTTAAAAAACTCTCTCACTCATTGTACTTTCTCTCTGTTAGCGTAACAAGAAAGGATCTCACACAACTCAAAAATGGCTCGCATGATGGTGGTGCTTTGTGTGTTACCGGCGATGCATCGGCAATGAGGCCAATGAGTGACCATTACCCTCAGCAAGCAAGCAGACTAAAGAGAGAGTGAGAACGATTGGTATGTAAACTGGGAGGAGGAAGAAACGTGAGATGGTCGAGCATCTGAGATGTGGTTTTTAGTTGACGGTTTTCAACGAAAAGTGATGAAAGAGAGAATGGGTGGGCCAAGAGAGGTTTCTTATTTATGTTTTGTTTTACCCAACTAGTCATTTATTTTTTTCAAATAATGGTGGTGCACGGGTCTTTAGACCCTCCTTCTAAAGCCTCCCCTTCATTGATGTTTGAAAACTAAATACTTATTCTCAGTAAGAAGACTCCCCTCTAAATAATGGAGGATGAAATATTTATAATCAATGGTGAAGTTAACTAAAGACAAGATATTCTTAATAAGCTTTCACTCATTCTTAGATATATAGTGTATTGTGGTTTCATGAATATCTAGGTTTTGAAAATAAGTTATACCACATTCTAATTTGTAACTAATGCTAATGCTCATAGACATAAACAGGTGAAGAGAGGTTCAGAGCACTTTTCGGCTTGTGCTACACGGTCGTTAGTAACTCTTGGGCATATATTAGACAGCTTTTTATAAGCTTTTTCTTACTTACGATGCAAATGATTGTGAAACATCTGTTTTTGTTTTGGTTATTTAGTTTTTATACAGAATATAAACCTATACAAATTCATGAGACCATATAAATAACCAGCTAGTCTTGGGTAGACTTGCTCCATAAGATGGACCAAGTAGTTGATGGGCCACTTAAGTATGGGCTAGCGCAGCCTTTTAATAATTGGGGTTTGCTGCAGATGTTAGACAAATATTATTTGTAAAAAATATGTAGTGTTCTCGATATGGTGGTCTTAAATGCAACATACACAGCATCATCCCTTAGGTGTTGGGTTCGAACACTACATTTGTCATGTTTTTAGTTAGCTTTTTTCTTCTTCTTTTTCTTTCTTTTTTTTTTTTTAGGGTTTCTATCAGCTCATTTTCTCTTGTACTCTTGTCTGTGTTGTCTTTATTTTTGCTATATTTGTTTCTTCCAGTTAATTACAATACAAGTCACATCAAATATTATACCAAAGTGACCCCTATATAACATATATATAGTCACTTTTAAGTACTAGTCGAGTAACCTCAAATATTAAACAAGAGTCTCCCCTAAATAAAATATAGAGTCACCTTTAAGTAATATACAAGCCAATTCAATTATTATACCAAAGTCATCCCTATATATAATATAGAGTCACCCTTACGTAATACAAGTCACCTCAAGTATTATACTTGAGGCACCCCTATATAAAAGTATAGAGTCACCCTTAAGTACTATACGAGTCACCTCAAGTATTGTACCAGAGTCACCCCTATATATAATATAGAGTTACCCTTAAGTAATATACGAGTCACTCATATATATTATATAGAGTCACTTTTAAGTGCTATATATACGGAGTCACCTCAAATACTTTGAGTCCCCCTATATATTATAGAGTCACCCTTAAATACTACATGAGTCAACTAAAATATTATACTACAGTCACCCCTAAATATAACAGAGTCACCTTTACGTATTATACGAGTCACCTCAAGTATTATACCAAAGTCACCCTAAGCACTATACGAGTTAGTTCAAGTATTATATCAGAGTCACCTCTATGTATCATAAAGAGTCACCTTTAAGTACCATATGAGTCATCTCAAGTATTATACCAGAGTCATCTCTAAAACTGCTACATGTCTTTTGGATCCAATTTACACTATGGCGTCTAGCTGGGAGGTTATTCTCACAATTTTAAGCTTCCACCTAATCAAATAAGTCGATCAGATGCTTCATAGCTTCCTTCGTAACCCACCATACCAATGGACACTTTACTCCACCGCTAGCCATCCTCTATGACAAAGCAAAACTCAAATTCCTTGTTATTGCAACAGTGCCCACGAGATTAAGTATTCAACGTTATGCTACCATGGAGGACACTCGAATCAGAAAATTACCAAAGCGATCGCCTCAATACAGTTCCAACTTATATATTTGGCCAATTTCAATTCCAGCAATCTCTTAATCGATCAGGTAATAGATGATGGATAGGAGATAGGGGGTGAAAATTGGAATGAGATGGATAATACGCTGCAATCATTGTTATTGTAAATTCTAAGTTTCCGATTCATTAGTTTGGCATAGATTGTGGAGAAACAAATATAAGGAACTGAGGAGAGAGAAAACAAGTGACTGAGGAGAGATATGGCAAAGGGTAGAAGCAACGTGGATTGGGAGAGGACAAGAGAGATAAGAAATGTTGAAATTAATTATGTGTCCCTTACTTTTAATATTAGGAAAATTAGATTTAAATAATCCAACCTTTTACTGGTTGACCAATAATAATCCGAACTTCACTATTGCAAACTAATAATCTAACCTTTTGAGTTTGGTGCCTCCAGTGCACCCAAGTTAACCCCGTTAAATTTTCCGTTTGCTGTTTGATGACGTGGCAAGTAGGAACGTTGTTTCATGCCTTTATATGTCCCTATTATCCCTAACCTCAGAATCACCTCTTCTTCTCTCAGTTTCGCCTCCATTGAAGAGCATCCCTCTTCTCTCTCTCTCTCTCTCTCTCTTGTGTTCTTCACCATGCCAAAACCTAAGACATACTATATACATTTACTATCCTCCCACAAATTCAAATTCAAAAATAAATAAACAAGCCATCATCAACTACCTCATTGTATAACCAATTTCAAGTATAAGCAAAATCAAAGGCAACAATAATTGAAGGATAATTTCAAGCAATCAATGACAAGGAATTGTAAAACACAACTTCACACAAAGTAAAAGGAAATGATTTAATCAAACCCAGAATGTAAGCCAAAATTTTAAGGAAGATCAAAAGCCCTAATTTTCCACATTATTTCTAACTTTTTACACTCAAAAATCAAATCTTTATCAACCATATTGACAATCAGGAACTAAATTCAGCATATTAAACCACCAAAAAATCGAATTTGAGCTTAAAATTGGTATTTCGCTTACTCACCTAAGCGATCACACTCCAAGTTCTTCACATGCAAAGCCCACCGATGTCCTTCCTTCAACACCACACCCTTCAATTATGGGTTTTAACCACTCCTAAGCTTCAAAGTGATGTTGAGGAGTTCAACAGCAAGCTGCCTTCAATGAAGATTTATGGGGAGATGGAATTCTTGAAGAGAGAGAGAGAGAGAGAGNAATACAGATGGTCATGACTAAGGGCCAAAGGCGCCAAACAGCTTCTCACTCGCCACGTCATCAAACAGCAAATGGAAAATTTGACGTGGTTAACTTGGGTGCACTGGAAGCACCAAACTCAAAAGGTTGGATTATTAGTTTGCAATATTAAAGTTCAGATTATTATTGGTCGACCAGTGAAAGGTTGGATTATTTAAATCCAATTTTCCTTAATATTAGTGTCATGTTTGTCCTTAGTCCACAATATGGACCAACTCCACACAAGTTTTTGTAATAAACAACTACTACATTGTTGTTTGAAGTCTGTGAAAACGTAACAATATATGGAAATAAAAACATGGTGAAAACATGTGAAAAGTTTGCTAAAACAATAATTCTACAGGTCTCAGTGGAGATAACAAAATCTGTCTCAATTGACGAAGACATGTGGAGAGATTGCTACAACAATATTAAATTTCTCATTGGCATGCGATTAAGCAAAAATTTTATGCTTTGTTAAGCTCTAGAGATCCTTCAAGGCAGCCATCAATCCAGCAATAAGGCAAGTATAGAACCCGAATCTCATCGTAAAGGGCTTCAATGCAAACCCCAATGTCAGACCTCAGACCCCAAAAACTCCTCCATTAACATGACACCATACCCAGGTTGCAAGAACTGCTCCACACATTATGAAGATTGTCCAGGTCATTGTCGAACCGTAGAAGCCGCCCATTTGCTAAAGTCTTGTATACGTTGCATCTTCTGACCTATAACCCACAGGTTCTTCTTGAGTCTCCTACCTGTCGCCATATTTAGCCCACTTAAGAACAAGAGTAGCATCTGCCATGCGTTGCCATACACTAGCTAGAATCATCACTTTGTGTCATGATCATCTCTTTACCACATTGGTCTCTGTAGTGTTTCATTTAGATCACTCGTCTTCACCATAAACTGTGAGGTTCGATTGACAACGAGCATACTCCAGCCCAACTTCGCTAAGAACACCGTGTTGGCTTCTTGGGTTACAACGTCTCATGCTAGTTCAGTAGATATATCCTCCTCTCTTCTCCATTACTTCCACACATGCAGCCTCTGATTTTTGTCCCATTTCATCACAAGTATCGTGGCAAGAAGAAAGATTGAATGGACTCCAAAAGTAAATTAATTTTGGTAATTTTGGCAAATTCATTTGCATAAGAAAAAGGACAAGAGAAAGCAGGGAAGTGCGAATCATCAAAAGATTTCATTAGCTCTCTGAAACTTGTGCATTTGCTGAAAAGGAATAATTGTTTTCTGGAGCAAAATCTTTAAAAAATACTGAAAACATAAAACTGCAAGTATTTATAAGAATTTATGGGCTTGAGAATCACTTTCCTACACCTTAAGAGACATTTGCAATTCAACCAAAATTTGTTTCACAATATAGGCGCAAACGATTGTGAGACCTGCGAGTAGAACATACAGTTTCATGATGAACATCAAAAGAGGACAAAACTTTCATAATTTAAGCTCATATAAGTACCATGGCTAAGTACAATTACAGCTAGATCCTGTCTCTGATCTGTCAACCAATATGCTAAACGGAACATATTGCACCAGCAATCTGGGATACACAATCACAACAGGGATCCAGGACAGAGAGATATTGTAAAGCTACCCGGGTCAAGGATGATGCAAGTCTAGCGACCTCAAGCAGTGTTGTTGACCAAACAGAATCAAGACACCACACCAAGACCAACCGCTTGTATCTACTGTATAACAACCTTATCACAAGAGGAGATAAAACACAATAAGACCGTGATACATGGGGTAAACTTGCTGTCATTAATGCGTAAAAAATGTTCACGACAAGCATCTGTCTGGAGAGTTACAGTTTCAGTTCATGGTATATTGCATTATATAAATGTTAGATATAAGTTCTTTGGAACACAGTATTAGCAAAATATTTAGAAGATTCTTACAAATATTGACAGAATGTTTCAGAAATGGGGTGGAAGAGAGGTAAACGAACCTTCACAAACCTACTCCTCCAGCTCCCAACCTCCTAATCTGGTTCCAGGATCATAATTTGTAAAGAGTCGGAACTCATTTCCTAATTTGCTCGAGTGCTCAGGCCGAAAACCGCAGGGACGTAGTCCCAAGAGGTTGGCAGCTCTATCTCTTTGCACATCCCCTGCAACAAAAAATGTACAATATGTGATGTTTTAGCGCTTAATTATTCTATAAAACAGGAAATATGATATTGTACTCCTATATTTCACGTTGAATCAATCTGTATACATACTCTAGTTTGCGATACTAATAAAGGATGCCATTTCTCCCAGTTGTACCACATTCGTTATATATGTAAATTTTAAAATCTTAATAGTCTAAACTAATCCACTTTGAAGATGATTCTGTCAGGTCTGTGTCTTGAATTTAGGATTCATGTCAGCTCACTGAGGTCATTTGCGTGCTTTATGGTGAAGCGCATTGGACAAGGAGGTTGGGCTTCAGCATGTGCAAAGATAGGAAAGTTTTGAGCTTTGCAGCTTAAGACACACCCACGGTGTGTCGGGGAACATGCCCTTACCAGGCCTTCTTAAGTCCAAGTCTGGTGAAGTTTCAAAGATGAGGTGACCATGTAGCTCAAACTAATCATGTTCTTAGCCCATCTTTTGACATAGCGCAATTTTTCTAATTCTAATAGACTTAGATTTTTATTTATGCCTATTTACCCTTGGGAGGTTTACATCCATCAGAATACATTAAAAGAGTCCTATGAGATTGAGAGACACATCAAGTGGAAGAATTAGGGTTTTTATCTCTGTAATCTCCATCAAGTTATAATGAACATCTCTCTGCTTTAACCTGTGATAATCTCCATCAAGTTATAATGAAAATCTCTCTGCTTTAACCTGTGATTGTTTTTTTATTATGGGGTTTCCCACATTAGGTCTTTGTGTGTTGCTCTATATTTTCATTAAATTTTACTTTTAGTTGTTGCGTTCCAATCACGTTCTGGGGTTAAAGCCCTACCAAACCGATATCAAAAATTTGGCTATACGGCTTATCGAATCATGAGAATAGCAAAGCACACAATGACGACAGCCATAAGGCTCGAGTTAGAGTCTTTGCATGGCATATCACATAGAGTGTTACAAATCCTCTTCAATTGAAGAGTAGGCTCAAGGAGCTTCATCTTCAAGGAGGATAATCAAACAAGTCTCATCTTACTGTATATCTAGAATATTAAGGTTGAGATAGATGATGAAGACTTAGCAATTACCTCGTTATGTTCACTGCCTACAGAGTATAGCACTTTGGGAAGATGATACTCTATGACAGTTATTAGAGAACAGTCAATTAGTAAGAAAGATGAGACCCCAAGCATAATATGGTTAAGGACAACTTAATGGATTAATGGTACTCCCTCCGTTCTCAAATCAAGGTTACGCTTGCCGTTTCTCAATTGAAGGTTACACCACCTATTTTTCGCATGTTGTTCCAGTAAAATTACTCAAATATCCTCACCCATAATATATTCATTTCATCTCCTTCCACCCCAACCAATTGCCAGCCATCTCATTCTCTCTCCTCCCCCTTCACCCCATCCACCACCACCCACTGCCAACCCAGCCCCCCTGCCGCCACCTACCACCTGAGCCACCGTTAGTGACGACAGCCACCAGCCACCTGGGCAGCACCACTCCCCCCCCAACCCCCGTACTTGGTCAAGCCTCCACCGCCGCCGCCTCATCCTTCTCAAACGTTGTATCAACCTACACAAGCCCCCGATCTGTATCAACCTACACAAGCCTTGAATTTGACACAATTGAAGTTGTTGATGCAATAATGGACTGGAAGTTGGAAGAGGAGGAGAGAGAAATGAGGAATTTGCCCAAATTGGGGAATGTGGGAGTGAAGGTCTGAAGGAGGTGGGGAATGGCGAACGGTGAACGGTATCTGCTTGGCAATTTGAGGAGAGAGAAAGCGGAAGAAGATGGAATTTCTGGGTTCTAGAGAGGAAAGAAAATGAAAGGGTGGGAGAGAGAAAATGGGATGAGGGGGGCTGGGTTAGCAGTGGTTTGGAAATTGAGTGGTGGGTTTCAATGGAGGAGAGAGAGTGGAAGGGGGGTGGGGGTGGGTTTACAGTGGGTGGCAAGGAGAGAGAAGAAGAGAGAGTGACTTATGTCATTACTAATTTTATAAGGGATATTTTGGTAACTTTGTCTCTAGTCTTATTTCTCAAATGAATATCATAACCTTCATTCAAGAACGGAGGGAGTATTACTTATATCATCATGGTGCATCTTCTTTTTAGGGAGCCAAAACCTATGAAGCTCCACAATTAAACGTGCTTGGTTTGGAGTGTATTGGCATGGGTGACAACTTGGGATGTTTCTTAGGTAGCATGCAAGTGACAACAAAACATGGTGGAAATATTATAGTGGTTTGTGGGCTTCATTCTCGAACAAGTTCTTGATAGCACCAACAACTGTGTGGAGACTTGGGTGTTATAATCCCAAATTGAACACTAAGCAATAAGTCCATTTCGGCAAAACAAAAACAATTTTCCAATAAGATTGCAGACAATTGCTGACTAAAGTGAGGATGATGCTCTTTTGGTGCTTGATGCTTCATCTTGATCATAAAATAAGTGGATACTAGATATAAGTAGTTCTTACCATGTCTTCCTTTCTAAGAGTTCTTTATCTACATATGATTCAATTCAAGATGGAGAAGTCAAGCTTGGCGATGGTACAATTTCCAAACTTTTCGTAATTGGGACAAAAAGAGCAAAGATGTCTCAAGACATCATAAAAATGCAGTCTAATGTTAGAGATGTTCTCACTCTTATGAAAAGTCTTATCTCATTAGGTAACCTAGATTCTATAGAGTATTGTTGGAGTCTCCCCAGATACTAGTTCAAATGAAGCAGAAGAGTGTTTGGGCACTGTATGAGTTGGTAGGGTATTGGTTTGCAAGATTCAGTGTTGAGAAGGTATGGAGAGAGAATATTGGCCATCAACATGTGGGTGTTCTTTTCCATTAAGAAGTTCAACAACGGCTTGAGCTTAAATCATGTTTGTTCAGTATGATTTGAGGCACTTTAAGCTGTTGTGGAGGAAGAAGGGTGTTTATGATTCGTTTGAGGCTCTTAAAGAAATTCGAGCCAAGAAGAAGATTGTTGGGTTAGTGTTTCAAATTTAGGATTTATTTCGGCTCACTTGAGATCTCATGTGGGT
>BSSO01008479.1:0-10109 GCA_030267885.1 Mesembryanthemum crystallinum | reverse complement strand
TCTAATATCTTCCATTGATTGTTCAATTTCTATTTACTTGATTTCTCTTAGTTCTAGTTTTATTTTGTTAACCAAATCTCGATCCCAATCAATAGTTTCGGCTTAGCTTGTGTAGAATCTAGGCTAAATCGGTAGTTGACGTTCCTAATTCCCTGTGGAGACGATATTTTACTACTTCGACATAACCCGTGCACTTGCGGGCCCGTCACCCTTTCACCCTTTCATGGAAAGGGTGATTTTGTCAATTTTTCAAGTAGACATGATTCGCATTTGTCATAGGACTCTAAGTCAAATGACCCAAGAACACCTTCTCTAAGAAGTTTCTTCATGCGTTTTATGTTTACATGGCCTAATCGACAATGCCAGAGGTAGTTGGGTTAGAATCATTCTTGCTGACTATCTTATTATTTTGAATGGCAAATATATGTTTATCTAAAATAAGCACGTAGAGCTCAATTCTAAAATAAGCATGTAGAGCTCATTTCTAAAATGAGCACTTAAACATCTTGTCTTTAAAGATAGAACATCCCATGTTCTTTATTTTTAAAGAAAGGCCCTTCTATATCCAATACAAAAGCATGACTGATGTTTTGCTTAATTGAAAGAACGTTATAATTGTTCAGTTCTACAATTAATTCCCAAGGGCAAAGATAACACATATGTCCCTACTGTCAATGGACCCACTCTGGCTCTGTTTCCGACACATAGGTCCACCTCACACTTAACTACCTTCTTGGGTTGTCTTGGCTCATTCACATCATCACACATGTGAGTGCCACAACCGGTATCCAATACCCTTCTTGATGTTAATATAGCTAAATTGATTTCAATAACAAAGATGTTTGAAGTGTCGGGAACAATTTTTTTCTTCATATCTTCCTTTTCTGTCAGAGAGTTTCGCTTTCAATGATCACCATGGTCGTTATGTAAGCATTGACATTCCGAAATAGAATTTGCCTTCGTTGCAGCTATGGTTTAACATATTTGGAACTGACCTAGCCATTCCAATTCCCTTTAAACGTATTGCTCTTCGAAGGCCATTCTTATGATTGTTCCCTATATAGACCATCCTTTTCTATAGAAATCTCCATCATTTTAGACTTAGTAGTCTTGAGCATCCCTAGGATCTCATGAAGATGAGTAACGTCGGTAGATAACTTGGATCATATGTACACCACCTTGTGTCCCATATAGTCTAAGTGTGCATTCATCTCTAAGACATGCGGTCCAACCGAATTATTCCTATTTAGTTTGGTCTATCCAACGGTCCCACCGTTTTTGGATAGAATCTGGATTGGGGCCTCTAAGACGTAATCATTTTGCTCTTGTTTGAGAACTATTCTCGAACCCTTTTGCCAATCTACAAAGATGTTGTCCAACAACTCATCTTTCTCTAGAATGGACTTTAAAATTAACGAACTTAAAAATTGTTTGTTATCTACAAACAAAATTTAAAATTTCATTTAATACATTTATCCAAATAACTTAATAATTTCCAAAATTTAAAAGTTATATGCATTTCATTCATCCTTTCGGTGTCCCTTATGTAATGAAATGATTCCAAGATCCTATTGAATTTAGTATGACCGAGTTGGGGCTCGTCAACCGCACTAAACAAAATAGGTAAGCAATCCCATTGCTAATTATATCCAATATAATTCTTGGTTGATGTTTATATCTAATATAAATCATCCTTAACCCCAACATGTAAGACATCCTCCACTTATATTGTTGAGAAAACCAAACAGTCGTGTAGCCCTCTTCATAGGACTACCCGTAACTTTCTATGATGAAGAGTGATGCCATGCTGGGGCGATACTCATCACTCATGATCAAATATTTTCCAGGTGACTCTTATTTGGGAGGGCTTAAACTCAATATTTTCTTTAGGGATGTACATATTTTATTACAAAAATTGATACTAGGTGAACATGCTTTGACGTATTAAAATTCGTAATTAAATCATGCATTTAATATTTAAAGCAATAAATCTAATTTAAAGCGACAAATAAATAAATGTGATAAATTAAATCAATAAAGCAGTAATTTGATCCTAGTATTGCCACTTAAAAGATCTAATCTTCTAACTCCCACTTAAATGTTGAACTCCTCCAAGGCCTTCATATTCATCCAAGTACATAATATTTTGTAATACTTAAAATTAAATCTAATCTAATTAAATTTAAAATTACAACAAATACAATGGTACGCAGACCGTATTTAAAATATTACAAAAAAAAAACAACGGTGCACAGGCCGTATTTTAGGGCCATAGTAGATCATCTTTGTAAAATATTCATTCATTCATCCATTCCAATGGGTGACCCAATAAATATTATAATGCATTCATATAATAAAAGCGATAAATAAATAAAACTAATTATTTGTAGCTATAATGAAATAAAGTAACTAGTAATAATAAAATTCAATTTCAATGATGAATCCCATTAATCAAAGTTAGTGGATTCTTATGTCTAACATAAAACCCAACTAATTAATTTTGAGTTTCTAATTGGGGCCCCGTAAGTAGAGCTGGCAAATGTGTCGTGTCGTGTCGTATCCGTGTTCGTGTTCATGTCAAAGATTAATCGTATCGGAAATGTTTGACACTAACCCAACCCGTTTAATAATCGTGTCGGAAATGCTTGACATTAACCCAACCCGTTTAATAATCGTGTCAAACTCGTGTCGACCCGCTTAACACGTTTTGCCAATTTATCTAAAGGTTTTACTTGTGAAAAATAAAATATAAATAAAAAATCAATAAAATAACACTATTACTATTTGAAACTTGCTCATGAGAGGTTTCACTTATGCATTAAGTACATAGAATAGGAAAGTCATATATTCACACTTCAATTTTTAACAAAAATAGGGTATAAAAATGAGTTTATTCTCATACATGTTTGAATAAACGGGTCAGAGCGTGTCCGTTTCGTGTTGAAAATCTCAACCCTAACCTAACTCGTTTATTAAACGAGTAAACTTGTGTCGACCCGTTTAATTAAACGTGTTGAAAATCTCAACCCTAACCCGTTTATTTCATGTCCGGTTCGTGTCAGGTCAGCTTTTGCCAGCTCTACCCGTAAGGTTCATTGAACTCCAAGCCCAATAATGCAAACGCCCGTTTTCGAATTGCACATCAATAACAAAAAATAATAAAGTAAAATTATGAAAGGTTTAAAGATCCAATCCAAAAATCGTTAACTCTCCATGAATCCAACATGGGTCCGAAAAAGTCATGGGTCTCCAGGACCCACGACCTGGCACGACCTGACCCCCAGCCCACTGAACAGTGACCGTAGCCCAATCGTCCAGAAATATATCTCTGATTTTAATGTGCCACTATAATTTTTTGTAGGTAAATGAGATTATGAGCAAGACTAGTTAAGCTATAGCTTACTAGTCCCACCCTAATTTCGCCAAATTCGATCGTTTGCTACGGTTTTCGGGCATTTTTATTATTTTTTTGTCATTAAATAAATCAAAATTAATGGAATCAAATCTAATTTGTTTCCATAAATCCAATCCTTGATGCACAAGTAAGGACTTTCCAAAATCCTACGCACTCAAATTTAGGAAAGTTAGTATAACAATAATAAGAAATCCTAGAATCCTGTTATCTTTTTTTTAAAAAAAACTTATAATGATGCTAATGATAGGGTGAGCCTACGGAATGATGCACAAGAAGGTAATTTTGATCATTATCCTGGGCTTATCTCTTTTGGCCAGACTCAATAACAAGGCAAAGCTTTCAAATACTTCAATATGTGGAGTTCTTGTGACTCTTTTATTGAAGTTGTATCTTCTGTATGGAAACTTGACATCTCTAGAGTTCCTATGTTCAAGGTGATTTCCAAGCTAAAAAAGCTGAAGCCTCTCTTGAAGAAGTTAAATAAAGAGCAGTTTGCTGACATATATACTAATGCTAATGCTGCTATGCAAAATCTTCTCACTTGTTAGCAACAACTGGTATCTGATCCTACTAACACCCAGTTAGCAGACCAGGAAAGAAAGTTATCTATCAAGTATGAATAGCTCAGACAAGCTCGACTCTCTTTACTCAAGTAAAAAGCCAAGGCACACTGGCTCAAAGAAGGTGACCTCAATACTGCCTACTTCCGCAAGTGTATTAAAGCTAGAAGAAATAAAAACTTCATCCATTCAGTGGAAGATATATTTGGTACAACTCACAATTCTCCTAATGGGATCAACACTGCTTTTTTGGATTTCTACAAAAATCTCCTTGGCCCTGCAGTTGAGACTAATCATGCGAGAGCTTCTATTGTTAGAAAATGCCCAATCCTCACAACCTCTTAGCAACAAGCTCTATGCATGCCTTTTACAAAAGAGGATGTCAAGAGTGCTTTGTTTGATATTGATGGAGACAAATCTCCTGTCCCTGATGGCTACTCCAGCCAGTTTTTCAAGGATTGCTGGCATATAGTTGGGGAGGAGGTATTTACTCCTATCCTTAGCTTCTTTGAGACTGGTAAATTAGTGAGAGATATTAACTCCATTGCTATGTCATTACTCCCTCCGTCCATGAAAAACCTTTCCAGTTTCCTTTTTAGTCCGTCTAACAAAAACCTTTCCACTCCTATTTTTGGCAAAGAAAAATTAATAAAAATACAATTATACCCTTCCCAAAACTGTTCATTTTCCACCCTCAGATCCAGCCCATTCCCCCATTATTCATCCTCCCTACCTCACCTTATTCTCTCTCTCCTCATCTCAAACCCCACTACTAACATCACCATTGTCGCCCTCTTCATCCGCCATAGAAATATGTAGAACTCATGTTGCCATCTCATTTTTCTCTCTCCTTTTCTCAGCACCACCACCTTTCAGCACCACCACAGCGAAATTCGTCTACATAACACCACCCACCTCACTTTCTCTCTCCTCTTCTCAACATCACCATCGCGAAATCCGACGAAACCAACATCGCCCACCTCATTTTCTCTCTCCTCTCCTCAACCTCAACACTTCCTCAACACCACCACCGCTCACCCCACCCTACAACGCCAACTGAATCTGGGTTTTGTAATGGCAAGAATCAAAGGAGTAAGTGAGTGGGAAAGGGGTTATTCCAGATCTGAAATTTGAGTGAAATAAATTGAAAATACTTATTCTCGGATCTGATAAATTGGAATTAACTTGGGAGATCTTTATTGTAGATCTGAAATTTTAGAAGATGTTCATGGCGAAAGACACAAAGTTGCCATTGTTTTCCATCTATAGTTGCTGGGTTTTCTTGCTTTATTTTGATGAGAAGATGAGTGTGAAAGAAAGGATTATTGGAGATGATTAATGAAGCATGAATTATTTCCATCCCTTTGATCGTGTGTAGGATTTGGTATCTAAAATTTCAGAGCTTGAAGTAATACTTGTCTTTCTAGCAAAATAAAAGTACTAACACTTTTCTTTTGGAAAAATCAGATTTGGCAGTAAGGACAAAATGGACAAAACCACCCAAAGTCAAGGTTCCTTAAAAAATGTCCAAAGTCAAACTAGAAAGGTTTTTCATAGACGGATGGAGTAGTTCCTAAAGTTGAGAATCCTGTAAAAGTCACAGAGTACAGGCCCATTGCCTGTTGCTCTGTCCTTTAAAAGACCATCTCCAAACGTCTTTGCATGAGACTCAAATCTGTTCTCCCTAGCATCATCTCCCCCAATCAAAGTGCCTTTGTTGCAAATAGATCTATTGCCCAAAATGTTATGGTTTGTTAGGATTTGGTTAATCTGTATGAAAGGAAGAATTCAGTCCATTGTTGCTTGATCAAAGTGGACTTGAGAAAGGCATATGACTCTCTCTCATGGGGCTTCATTGAGGAAATGCTTGCTGCACTAAATTTTCCAACACAGTTCATTTCTTGGTTGCTATCTTGTATAACTACCCCTAAGTATTCTTTGGTGATCAATGGTGGATTACAGGGGTACTTTGAAGGTAAGAGAGGACTTAGACAAGGAGATCCAGTCTCTCCCCTTGTCTTTGTGATCTATATGGAATATTTGACAAGAATTTTGAATCTTGTGGGGCAAATGGATGGATTTAAATATCATCACAAATGCTCTGGATTAAAGCTCAATCACTTGTGTTTTACTGATGATTTACTAATGTTCTGTAGAGGTGAAGCTCAGTCTGTTATGTTAATGCTTAGAGGGTTCACTACCTTCTCTAGAGCCTCTGGGTTAGAAGCAAATAAGGGCAAATCAGCCTTATACTTCTCTAATGTTCCACAAGAAACTATTAAGGTTCTCTCTGAAACCTCTGGTTTTAATATAGAGAAGATGCCATTCAGGTATTTAGGGATTCCAATCTCTCCAAGAAGATTGTCCAAAGGGGATTGTGAGCTGTTGTTTGAGAAAATGGCTGCCAAAATCAAGGTATGGGGGTCAAAACATCTCTCTTATGCTAGTAGGTCTCAGTTAGTGAACACAATCCTCACAAACATTCACTCTTACTGGTCTCAGATAATGGTCCACCCTCAACATGTTCTTCAGAGGATAACCAACATTTGTAGAAGCTATTTGTGGGAAGGAAGAATTGAGCTCACAAAAGCACCTCCAGTTGCATGGGAGAAGGTTTGTAAAGCAAAGAAAGAAGGTGGGCTGGGCATCAGAGATATTGTGACTTGGAATACTGCTGCGATGGGGAAATACACTTGGAATATTGCATCAAAAGCTGACTTGTTATGGGTCAAATGGGTTAATTCAATTTAGATCAAGGATAAAGATTGGTGGGAGTATAAATGTATAGGTGCAGAAAGTTGGTACTGGAAAAAGATTTGTGAGGTAAAGGAGAGGCTCAAAAATGGTTTCCAGCTGAACAAATGGATTGCACATTCATCAGGGCAGTACTCTATCTCCAGTGGATACAACTGGTTGCAAACCTCTTCACCAAAGATCTCTTGGTCTTTCAGGGTATGGCACAGATACATACAACCTAAGCACTCATTTATTTGTTGGTTGTTAATGCAGTAGAAATTGAAAGTAAAGCAGAGACTCTTTCAGTATGGGATCAGTGATGATAATTTGTGTCTCCTCTGTGGTACAACTACTAAAACCCACTCCCACTTGTTCTTCTCATGCCCATTCAGCTCTATGCGCTTTAAGGAAATTATCAACAGATTGAGCCTTGCTCCTACCTGCTCTGATGTTTATTACATATGGAGATGGCTGCAGAAGAGGAAAAGACTCAACAAATTTAGAAAAGGGGTGTGCATGGCCAACCTAGCAAGCCTTACTTACAATCTATGGCTAACCAACAATAAAGCAAGAGTAGAAGGAGTGCTACCTCATCCTTGCAAGCTGGTAAAAGGAATTATGGTGGAGGTGAAGTGCAGAATAGAGCTTATTGCATCTAAAAAGATTTGTAATGCTGATAGAAATTGGCTCACTAGCTTAGTAGCTTGATTTGTACTTAAATTGACTAAATAGCTCAACCATTGAGGCATTGAGTAAGCCCTTCCCAGAAGGGATGCCTCTCCCTCAATGCTATTGTATTGAACGTATTTGATTTTGTTCATTGGTTAATGAGAATNAAAAAAAAAGAATCCTAATATCTTATACATAAAGAAACTTTGCATAATTGAATTAAATTACTTACATGCTTAATCAAATTCATCTAATGAAAATTAAGCATAATAATTCAATGTAATTGAATTAACTCCAATTACATGCAAAAAATTCATTCTTTTACATGAAGAACATGTTCAATCTAATTGAAACACATAACCTTAAGCATGCCATCTATTCAAAAGCCATTGAATAATTCACCAAACATGCTAAAGACCTGAACTTTGTATCAAATCATGCAATACTAAACATTGATCTAATCAAATAAATTATAAAGCATGCAAATTTAATACTTTAAACATGTCAACATGCTATAAAAATTCAATGTTTGAATATAAATCATGCTATTCAAGGTTAATCAAGGGCAAATCATACTATGATCATATAAGCATGTGTAAACTTCTCTGATACCACTGAAGGTTATACATGACTCGATCTAAACGGCGGAATAATCATGTAAACAAGATCATACACATAGCAACATATGAATCATAAAGATTATAACTTTCTAGTGAGAATTCCACGTAGTGCTTTGATCAATACAATAGATAGTAGGACCCCAAGTGTTGTCCCTCTAATGAAAGTCCACCCGCCAAGGATTGATCACCAAACCCGATTGCTAGATCGACTAAGAGAACTCCAGTCTCACTTTGGCTATGTAGAACTTTTGAGAGAGAGAGGCTATAGAATACTACTAGGGTTTCAATCCAATTGAAGTGTATATCTAATAACCAACTCTAAGTTGTTTATATAGACAAACCTAATAGAATTATAGAAACACTAGGTTTCCTAATCCCACAATGAGTATGAGGCTTGCGCCTCAAGTAAAGCCCATACACCCCAATGGTCGTGGTCCTACCCTTTGTCTCCCGGACCCAAGGCCCAAACTCGTTCTAATAGATCAATTCTTTAACTTATGTGTGACCCATTAGGTTCATAACGAAGTTAGTTATGACCCAACAACCAATTGGGTCAATAATTAATAGCGGTCTCTAGCTAAACATATTGATTACTAAATCGTATGAATTTACTATCTCAATAATATAATCAAATATATATTATCCCAATTAATTTCTACTTGACTGACAGGACATAATCCTTCAAATGATTCGTGGGGGTTCTTATGGTTCCAAAACAAAATAAGTAGATGACTTGTTCCCCCAACCAACCTTCATATTCGTTATTTGATAGATTTTAAGGACTTCCATAATAATCACAACAGATTCCACACACTATTCCCACATCTAAAGTATAATTAGGGTATGTTTGGCATAATTAGCTGTGAGCTGTAACTGCAGTTGTTGTTTCAAATCTTGTTTGATAAATGAGAGAAAGAAGATTAAGCTGTAAGCTTCAAACTGTAGCTTTACTCAAAATCTAGTTGTCAAGTGAAAGCTATTATGGGTAACTTCCAAAAATCAGCTGCAGATGTCAAGTAAAAGCTAGCCGTTGTTTCAAATCTTGTTTCGTAGCTGAGAGAAAAATGAACAACTTGCAAGCTATACCTTTTGCTCAAAAGCTTGTTGTTGGTGCCAAAGATAGCCTTAGGTTAGTTTGACACCAAAAACTTTCAAAAGCTAACTTTTGAGCAAAAGTTAAAGCTTGAAGCTTGCAGCTTGTTCATTTTTATCTCAGCTACCAAACAATATTTTAGCAACAGCTACAGCTCGCAGCTATAACTAATTTTTGAAAGCTATTCATAGTAGCTTTCACTTGACAGCTAGATTTTGAGTAAAAGCTACAGCTTGTTCATTTTTCTCTCTGCTACGAAACAAGATTTAAAGTAACATCTACAACTACAGCTAATTTTGCCAAACATACCCTTAGAGTATGAAATTAGTGATTTACTTGAAGCTAAAACTATGATCCATATCAGTAGTGGCGAAACTTGAAAAAAAAAAGTGGGGGTGGAGGAACAATAGGTAAATTGTGCTCTCAAGTGCACCTATTTAGGTGCTCCCTATGAATCCATGTTTATGTTCTATGTATCTGTATCATATGACTACTATATATGATTCTGTGCTAATATTTTATGAATCAGTACAATAGACAATGAATTTATAATGATTTTTTTCAATTTTTTTTTTTTAAAAATATAAAAAAGTTTGAATAGGTAGTCATGAGCTTGTCCTTATGAATCTGTGATTATATTGTTATGAATCTATAGTCAAAATTAACGATGTTCTTCATTTTTTATTTTTTTTTGATAATTTGTTTTTAAAATAATGAATATGTGTTCATGAACTTACACTTATGAATATGTGGTTATATTGTTATGAATCAATACCATATAACTATGAATCTATAGTCAAAATTAATTAATTTTTTCAGTTTTCAAGACATAATTATTTCAAAAAAAAATGAAAATTTATTTTGAATAAGTTATATAGTCGTTCATGAATTTACGGTTTAGCGGTTATGAATCTCTGTTCAATAGTTAGAAAAACTAAATAAATAAAATATAAATTTATTTATATTAGTCCATACATACTCCCTCCGTCCCACTATTACGTTTCCAAACCACCAAA
>BSSO01008478.1:0-10111 GCA_030267885.1 Mesembryanthemum crystallinum | reverse complement strand
ATTGAAGAATATTCCCAAGTAAATTTCGTCCCCTCTAATCTATTTCTCTCTGTTAATTCTTCTCATATAATTGTATTGTTTGGTAGTGATAATTAGGGTTACAAATTGAATAAAACTGTGTTGGTTTTATTTTTTTTTTCTTTTTCTTTTCCAATGTTTGCAACGTTTGGAGGGAAACAAATATAATTGGTACATATGTATGAGAGATGGGTAAAAAGGTCATAAAAATAAAATACTCACCGGAAAAATAAAAAAATTGCTGGAGAGGGGGGTTTTTTAAAACCTTTATATCATAAAGGGGAGTTCCTTACAAGTTTTTTTATATAGGGGGGTTTGTCACAAGAAAGGTAGTATAAAGGGGGGTTGGCGGCAAATTTTTCTACTTTTTATTCACTATAAAAGTAAAAATTAACTCCACCCAATATCTCTTTAATAATCAATAAATACTCAGTCTCTCTCACCCACTCTCTTTTATTTTGTCATGAATAGTGTAATGGCTATATAATAGTGGAACGGATGGAATATTACATATAAAATCATTAATGAGAGGGATATTGTGTCTAGCGTTCCCCAGCTAGATAATCATATGGGTACATGTATTCGTTCATCATTTGCCTTAGCCTTTAAGCTCATGTTCAAATTAAACAATTAATAGCTTCAAATTGCATGTGAATATGTGATCATGATTATGGTATCACAATATATATATATATACCTATTGGCTATTAATTTAATTTAACAAGCCAACGCGTAATTCATGTTAAGTAAACTTTTACTATAAAGCTACTTTTTGTTTAAAATGTATAAATCAAAATGTTATTTTAGGATTTCAATTTAAAAATAAGACAAGTCTTCATGAAGGGAGTATAATTTAATTCTAGTAGCAATTTATAGTGAGAAAGTGGATGAGAGAAAAAGAAGGAAAGATGTGAGAAATAGATACTCTTGAATATTACACAAAAGCTATAGAGTATAATATATTCATACATTACTGGATCTTGATTTCTTGAACATTATATTGTCTAAAAAATCCAATTTTTCGGATATCAAAATAAATGTTTTATAACTCAATACTTTTTAGCATATACTCTCATTTCCTAGAAGTTTCATTTTAAGTGTTGAATTTGATTTTCACAAAATTTGACTTGTTGTCTATGAGAAGAAGAAAAGTAGTTAGACCAACAACATAAAAAAATCATGAAAATGATTAGGTAACCTAATGGGTCACTCACTCATGAGTGTGGCACCATAAGTAAATATTTGATTTTTAGTGTTAACAATTAATGGAGTAGTACATTAAACAATACTTATACAATTTTAGAGCAGAGTACCTAATAATTTACCTACATCAAGAGTACTAATTTACTTTACTTTTGTAGGTGTATCATCATGGCTGCCATGGAGTAGCCAAAATGAGTTACCTAACTATAGTATTTACTGTCATTTTTGTATCAAACATGCTTTTTATACTATAATTTTATTTTAACTACTCTTCTTTTTTTTTCTAATCAAAAGGAAGGTGCTAGTGAATAGCGACCGATACACCTCCCGCTACGTAATGTTCGGACTCTCATGTTCAACAGCGAACATATCAGACTAACTGAACAACCAGCGCAAGCACTGGCCCCGTCAACGTAGCACCATCAAGGGGCAAGTATAATTCCTAAAAGGTGGAAGTTACAAGAGACATGGGGCGATGAGGAATCGAACCCATAACCTTGGCTTACCAAACCACTCTTCTACTTTGGCAATTCAACCCCTAAAGATAAGACATTTCCTTCAATTCCCACCATCATCCGTCAATCACTAAAATTACTTTCCTCTCTCTAATGTCTGTTAACTTATGTGCTAACAATTCTCTCATAATTCTAAAAAAGTTATTACTCTCTCTATTTTACTAAAATTTTGACGCCTTAAATTTGCACGGTCATAATTGCATTTATATAAATTTGAAAATTTATTAAAATTTGGTATTTTAAAAATACTACCTCCCTCCGTTTCTTAAAAATCTTTACGTTGAGATTTTGCACGATATTTGAGACGACACCTTGACCATCAATAATTGTACTTATATAAACTCGAAAAATTATAAAAATTTGATATTATGAAAATATTTTTTTTAAGATGAATCCAAAAATATTATTTTTACTTTATAAATCATTATACTTTTTAATAAATCAATGGTCAAAGTTTAAACTTTGACTTTACAAAGTCAAAGCGTAAAGATTTTATTGGAACGGAGGGAGTACTACTTAAGATGAATTCAAAAATAATAGTATTATTTTTATTTTGAAAATTATTATACTTTTTTATACAGTATATTAATGGTCAAAGTTTGAAAATTTTGACTTTATAAGATGAAGAAGCAAGATTTTGGTAAAACGAGGAGAGTATATAGAGTATTTAGATTAGATCACCGGCATTGGTGAGAGTTGAGTTGATTGAAGCTAATAGTAAGTCGCTGGGGAAGAATACGATTGTTAAACAAGACTTTGGCATTGACTTAAAAAGTCGTCGTGACAAAACACATGACTTGGTGTGTCCCACTGGTCCCCACTAAGGAAATAAAACAATTCTTTGGCGATTTTTTTTTTTATTTTATCAATTTCATACTACTAAATGATGTGAATACGACGTCGTGTGTTATTGTTAGCCCCGCCCGCCACGCCATGACACGCCAAGGGAACATTCGCAATTCACCAGTTTAACGCGGCTACTCCCTCTTCCTCTCAAAGTATATAAAGACACCCTCAACCCCCTCTGTCTCTCTCATCACAATTCCACTTCATTATTCCATATTCATCAACACTTAACCATTTCTACTCTCTCTCTCTCTCTCTCTCTCTCTCTCTCTCTCATACTCTGTTCAGCTGAAATCTAAAGGCGTCCAAGGAAATTAAAGGAAAGATGCAAGTGACTCAAGTGAGTTCCTTCTTAATTACCTTTAAAACTGCCTTTTCATGTTTCTTGTTTCATTGTACTAATATTGATCCAATAGGTTATTGAGGTCTGAACTAGGTTCTGTTTATCATACTAATTCATTCATTTCTCACTTAGTTTAGTTTAACTTCACCACGTTCAATTTAGTTTAGATGGTTTCGATCGAAAGATAGCACAGGTCTTCAATATATTACGTTTCACATTTAGTTTTCTCCCCTCATCTAGTATTATTCTTGCCTTTGTGCCTCCTTTCAACCACTAATATGTACGAGTATTTGTCATGAAACACCTCTTTATTTTGGCTTCATAACGATGAAATTCAACAATATGTGTCTTTTATTTTGTTTCCTGATGCAAAGCATTAATTATAATAAACACCTCAATTTTGTTCTTTCCTTAAACTGCAGAAGGTGGTGTTGTCATTGGATCTCCATGAGGATAAGAAATGCAAGAAAAAAGTGATGAACATGGCTTCTTCTGTTACTGGTATACTATATTGAAACTTGTATATATTTAACTACGCTTATTACTCCTATGATGTTATTAAAATGCAAAGGTTATAGTAATTGTGAACTAACGTACAACTAAATTGTTGCAGGGGTTGACTCGATCTCAGTGAAAGAGAAGCAACTAACATTAATAGGAACAATGGATCCAATTGAGGTGGTGAGCAGATTGAGAAAGTCTTATCGCACAGAGGTAGTCTCAATCGGGCCTGCAAAGGAGCCCGAGAAGCCCAAAGATGAGCCCAAAAATGAAATCCAAGTTGTTGATTACTGGGCACCGGCGCCTTACTCCTACCATCCTCCCTGCTACCCTACATACTCATACTACTGGTCTTGAAAGCTTCAAAGAATACTCAAATATGGAGTCTCTAACTAGTTGTTGGTTACCAAAGCTTCATGATGATTTAGAATGAAGTCAACTGGGTGCGATCATATCAGCATTATGCATTTGATGTATCGGGGAGAAGCTTATGTGTGCCCTAGGTTAAAATGAGTTGTATAATTCTTTGATGGAACTTATCTTCCATCTTCAATTCATTATTAGATTCTAATTATTATAGTGTTAGTTGTATTTATATTGATTGTTCAGTTTATCTTTTCTAAGACAGTTGCAACTTGCAAACTAGTCAATGTGATGTCTCATTATTTATGCAAAGGTTATACATATATGTAGTTATTGTAAGAGAAGAAACTTATCATTGCATTTACTTAAATAAGACCAACATTATTATACATCCAAAAGTGAACTCATAGTAGATTAGTTGTCAAGGAAACTACCAAGGTAAACCGTTTGACAATTCAACTTGGACTCTTTCAGTCTTAATATGTCGAAAGCTGGTCATCATCAATAATTACATGGTTTGGAAAGATCATTTATAATCGATCAACTCATCAATAGAGTGACTAATTAATACTAAAAACATGGAGAAAATGGAAAGAATGTTAGAGATTGGAGCAAAATGAAGGCATTTAGTAGGTCTATATACTAGCTAGTGCTCTAAAGGAACATGAGGTAATTAAAAGGAAGGTGAAGAAATGTCCACAGATGTTGTTGTTGTCTTGTAAATTAAACAAGCGAACGAAGCCCAACTTGATCGATCAGTTGGTTGACTAACACAACATTAAAGTTGCCAAATTAATAACAAGTGTACAACGAAGTATACTATAGTATATATAATACTCATGATGAAACCCGCGCCAGGTCATGCATATCACACCACATGCATATCCAATATTTTTAAGTTAGTTTACTCCACAAACTTACCTCATGTTGGTTACCTTTTCACTTATTCATTTTTCAGTTTAGTTTAACAAATACAATTCAGTAAAATTCAGTTACGTAGACAACATACTTTTAATCTCACATGCATATATCATGCACGCTATTGATTTATTTAGTTCAGTACGTATATCAATCTATAGAGTACGTAACCCCTTACACTATCAATAGGAGTATGTTATTCATGTTCCTTCTACATACGTAGAATGAGTACAAAGAAAGAAATAAAATAACCAAAATCTAAGCTTTGCATCTTTTAGGGGATAATAATTACAACTAACAAGTGTATTATTACAAACTAATCAAAAATCACACTTCACATACGGGATAGATAACAATTATTCCATTATTTTTCAAAAAAATTCCATCTCCATTTATAGCATTATTATTTCGATCATGTATATTAATATTGGTCTTTGTTGGTAACATGAAACATTTGATATTCTGCCAGTACTACTACTACTACGTACTACAATTATTATTTATTAGTGCCGTCAATTTCTCCATTACCGCGTGTAACAAATCAAACGTTGTTGCTGATGACTCACTAATTATTAGAGACTCCTAGTAGAAGTCTAAGACGACATTATTATAGTATGTACTACTCGTATGAACAGAATAAACGAGTAAGATTTTGTGTGAGAATCGAAGCATATGGATACGTACATGCATTCAATGGTTCATTATTTTCCTTAATTGATGAGGCTTAACCTCATCATATGCACATTAATAGGTACCTAGGTTCATATTGCATGTGATTTAGGATTATGATGATATTCACAATATATATATGGAGTATATATGGATCCATTGGCTATTACTTTAATTTGCACCAGCTAATTATAATTAATGCAACTTTCAAACCAACGCATAATTTATGTTAGAAAAACTTAACACCAACACTCCCAATTAACTTTGGCCGAACAAATAGATGTACTCTCAAATGTCCGAATAATTTGAAAATTAATGAATTAAAATGTATTTTCTGACGAGATTTAGTGAAATCCAATGAATGGATGTATTTTTATTTGACGGGGTAAAAGTCGGGAGTATTTTTATTTGTTCGGCCAAAATTGGGAGTATTGCTATTAATTTTTCCTTTATGTTAAGTAAAGTTTTAGTATAAAGCTTTAATTTTGGATGAGATGAAAGTAGAAGGAAAGGCGTTGAAAATTGCGACTCTTAATAGTTATTAGACTATACCTAAACATAACCTATATATTAGATCTCAATCTTTTATAAAGAATTCAAATTATTTGGATATCAAAAAGATTGCATTATATCAAAAGGATTGGAGTACTTGTTACTACTACGCTCTCTGTTACACATAATTGTCACTTTAGATTTCCGAGACGAATTTTGACTATTAATTCCTAAAAAAAATTAGTTAGATTCACAATATAAAAATAATATTACATGTTCGTATCAAAAATATTTTCATTTTTTTAGCTAATCTTACATTGTGAAAGCTTAAATGGCAAAAGTTTAATTTCAAAACATGAAAACGACCCTTAATTGAAACATATGGAGTAACTAAATTGTCTAAATACTCTTCAATGAAATGTTCATAATCAATCAATCAATCAATAACATCTTCCTCGAAAAAAATAAAAAAATCATCAAATTCACATGTGATGTGCTATTTTCAAACTCTCTTGATTTCTTTAAAAAAAGTACGGAAGATTAGAACGAGTCATACTTGAATTCATCGTCGCTAAAACTAGTCACTGGGATGTAATATTAGTAAACGAAAGACTTTAGGCATTGACTTAAGAGAGTCGTCGTTACATCGCATAGCACATGACTTGATGACATAATACTGATCCCCACAGTACGCGCCGAGCCACTAGGCGTTTGCCACGTGCCATGCTTCCAGTTTCTTTAGTTTTTTTCGCAATTTTTTTTTTTCAAATATTTGAAGAATAATGCTACATCCATATTATATATGAATGTAAATTATTCATAACAAATGGAAACCACAACTTTAATAACCTCTATCGGTATATTAAGACTCCGAACGACATGGTATCTTATCAATGATCAAATATATTTTATAGCCCTAATAGTGAAATGAATTTAATTTCTGATTTCCATTTCATATAAATTATTTTTTTTTATAAATTTTTATTAGAGTATTAATATTTAGCTCTATTATAGATGTAACATTACTCATTACTCATGTTTAAATACGACGTTGTTTGGTTGTCTTTGTTACGTACGTTTGTTACCCCCGCCGGCCACGCGATGACAAGACAGGGGAACATTCACCAATTCACACACTTTCACGCGGCTACTCTCTCAAAGCCTCAATATATAAAGAGAGGCTCAAGCCACCCTCTTTAACATAATTTCAATTCATTCCATATTCATCTACACTTAACCATTTCTATTCTCTCTCTCTTACTCTGTTCTGAAATCTTTCTACTCTCTCTCTCATACTCTGTTCTGAAATCTATAGGCGTCCAAGGAAATCAAAGGAAAGATGCAAGTGACTCAAGTGAGTTCCTTCTTACCTTCAAACCTTTTCATGTTTCATGTAATATTGATCTCAATATCTTAATGAGGTTTGAACTAGGTTCTTTTTATTATAGTAATTCATTCATTTCTCATTTAGGGTAGTTTGAGTTCAGCAAGTCCAGTTTAATTCAGTTCAGTTCAAATCGTTTCAATCATAAGAAAGCACAAGTCTTCAATATATTACGTTATTTAGTTTTCTCCTCTCATTTGGAGTGTTATTCTTGTCTTTGTGCCTCCTTTCACCACTAATATGTACAGTATCTATCATGAAACAACTCTTTTCATTTTAGGTTTTACAACTAACAACCAAATCCAACAATATGTGTCTTCTTTTATTTTGTTTCCCCGGTGCAAAGCATTAAGTGCTTTTGTTTATTAGAAGTATTTTATATTCCTATATTAATAAAATAGAAGTGGCTTAATTATTACTCATTAACACCTCAATTTTGTTCTTTCCTTAAACTATGCAGAAGGTGGTGTTGTCATTGGATCTCCATGAGGATAAGAAATGCAAGAGAAAAGTGATGAAGATGGCTTCTTCTATTACTGGTATATATTCAAAGTTTTATATATTTAACTAGCTTATTATTACTTCTATTCTATGTAGGGAAATAACCAACAAAAAGGTTGGTCTAGTGGCATTCTCCTTGGTGGTATTTCTCCACCACCAAAGTTCGAATTCCACTAGGGTCATTTGAGGTTTCCCTTTTCTCTTACCCCGTTCCCCCCTCAAATGCCTGGTCACTAGCTCTCGAGCCTTTATCTCGAGATGGGTTGGCTCAGGAGTGGTCCTCTTTATCTTCTAAAAAAAATGTAGGAAAATGGAAAGTTTATAGCAAGTAATTGTGAACTTACAAGTTACAACTTGTTGCAGGGGTTGACTCGATCTCGGTGAAAGAGAAGGAACTAACACTAATAGGGACAATGGATCCAATCGAGGTGGTGGGCAAATTGAGAAAGACTTATCACACGGATGTAGTCTCAGTCGGGCCTGCAAAGGAGCCCGAGAAGCCCAAGGATGAGCCCAAAAATGAAATCAAAGTTATCGACCATTTCAAGCCTTACGAGGCGTATAATATCTATCCTCTCTGCTACTGCCCTACAAACTCATACTACTGCGCATGCTATCCCTAAACTTGAAGCTTGAGAGAATAACCAATATGCTCTTACTATTTGTTGGTTACCGAAGCTTCACGACGACTAAGAATGAAGTCGAATGGGTGCGATCGTATCAGCATTATGCATTTGATCCCATAAATTGTCAACTAATACAATTCAGCTTATAAGGATGTCAGAAAGAAGCCTATGTGTATTCTAGATTAAAGCGAGTTGTATGATTCTTTGTTGGAACTTGTCTTCCATCTACCTAATTCATTATAACTATTAGATTATTTGATTGGATTCTAGTAATTATAGTAGTGCTGTAGTATTTATTTTGATTGTTCAGCTTACCTTATCTTAAAGTGGTTGCAATTTGCAAACCGATGATCTGATGTCTCATTTTTGCAATGGTTTATTGGTGTCACCTTAGGCCTGATTCTGACCAATTTATGAGGTGATGTTCTCGTTATGCCCTTGTGTTTTTATAATTTGTTTATTTCCTTTGCTAAGATAAATAAGAAAATGACTTTCCCCATTCGTATTTCTTTTCTCCCATTTAATTTTGCACATTGAAAAGTAAAAATAAATTTATTTACCTATTTATTTTAGCAAAAGAAACGCAAGGGCATAACGGAAACATCATCCATTAAATTGTCCGGAATCAGGCCTAAGGTGGCACCAATAAGGAAATTGTTTTTATAAGGTAGTTCTCCACAAAATCGATTATATAAAGTGGTTTTTCGCAAAAGGTGATATATAAAAGATGGTCCCCAACAAAAAAAAAAAAAATTTAAAATTAATTCGATGAAATGTTTTGACTCTATTATGATCTTAAGACCCAATCATACTAAAGCTAAAGTCCTTGAAAATAGATATATGTGATGGAAATATATATACGGACCAATATTGCAAATAAACACGAGTGGAGTCGAGTCGAGTGGAGTAGTGAACACCACTTTTACTAAACAGTGACTAAATGGCAATAATATGTCGAAATAAAGTTGGTCATTATCATTAATTACATGGTTTTGGAAAGATCACTTATAAAGTTATACTCAGTACTGTATTATGAAGTTATCCACAATCGATCGATCAACTGGAGGAAATGGAAAGAATTAATGTTGTTGTCTTGGAGCAAAATATATAAACGAAGGAATGATCGAGTAGCTATATCCGTATACATATAAATATAAGTACTCTAAATCAATTAAAAAAAAAAAAAGGAACATGTGGTAATTAATGCTTTAGGGTGTGTTCATTTTACCTTACCGACACTCATTTCAGCTCAGCTCATTCCTCCCCGCCCTACATTTTCTGCATTTTTTATCACCAAATGATTCAATAATTTACAAGTTCTTATTTACTACTATTTTTTTTTATATATTATAACTAATCTACCACCAGATACTAACTACTATAAGAATCAAATAAAATGCCCTGAGTTTAAGAGTTCATAATCTCTATAACCTGCCATTAAAGACATATCTATATATAAAATGTTAGAATACTCTTGGATATGAGCCAAGGAAAACAACAATACTAGCACCTAATTAATTCCCGCATATTTAAATTCATTCTCCTAAGAGTATTGTGTATTTGGCCCTCTCTTATTAGCCCTCCTCTACTTTCATGTTTAAATTTTAAAAAAGTAACCATAATTGGCAATTCTAGGCAATCATTAACCCAATAATAATCAAGAAGATATCTTCTACAAAATTATTCTTTCACGTCCTTGATAGATATAATATGCTTTGATTAATTGGTTCCT
>BSSO01008477.1:0-10111 GCA_030267885.1 Mesembryanthemum crystallinum | reverse complement strand
TATGCTGTTTCTCTCAATGCTCTTCCTTCTCTTGCCCCCCCCCCCCCCTCCCTTCTCCACATAGGCTATGACGTATACATTCATAACTATCCCAATTTTATTGTTTTACATTGCAGCTTTTAATCAAGAAACATAATCCTGATGATTGGAGCTTTATTTAGCATTTGTTCCTTCAACTTGTAAAGGCACAATGTGATTTCCAAAGTGGTGTTGTCTTAGAGACTGATCAGGAAGTTCCCGAAGGTCAGAGGAACATTTCAGCATATATTTTGTTTCATAATTGTAATAATTAGCTTTTCTATATTCGTTTGAGGTTCCCCTTTAAAAGGAACCAAGATTATTCTATCAAAACTTTATTGTTGTAACCACATCATAAAGAAAAGAATTCCGAGTGCAACCTTGGTTTTTCCCCTGATTATTTAGGGGTCTCCTGATGCGTCCTATTATCTATTACAATGTGTTTTATTATTGCTATTAGCAATTGTTAGATTCACTAGGTGTAGTCTTGAACTAATTAATTTTGAGTAGGTCTTGTATACTCTTACGTTTAGAGGAGTCACTCCTACATTTAGTGGCATAACTCTTAGAGTGACTCACTTTCAAAGGGGCGACTTTTTCAACTTACATTGACTCCTCCCAATTTGTCCATCGTATAGACCAAGTTTATCAATTGATTTTTCGTAAGAATTGTGATCACATATTTCTTTTTCCATTTCCGTGATCAATGAAATTTAAGTACCAACTAAGATTCTACTACAAACACACAATCAAACAGCCCAGGCAAACTAAACCAGCAGATAGTAACAGAGGATTGCTTAGGTTACACAACCAAGAGCATCATAATTTAAATGCAATTAGATCCAAAGGCATATACAACCGCGGAAATTGGACGAAACACAAACCTGGAAAAATTTAGCAGGAGCCAGAAAATTGCAACAGCAGCAGGCATAGAAATCTCTTGAAGCCTGTAACAAATAACAACAATCACTCTAATTAAATTATTTACATTTTCACACAGAACTTTTTGCTATTGAAGAAGTTGAATCAATGGCAAACTTCAATGGCATTGAAAAAAGTAGATGGAACAGAGAAATTTACGAAAACAATACAAAGAAAGTGATGGTGAGTTAGTCTATGCTATCGATCTTGGTGGAATTTTTAAGAACTTGAAACTTTGGTTGATTCATATCTTGCGGAATTTGCAACTGACGCTAACCTGCCCTAAATTGTTTCGTTAAATTGTTAACCTTTATCGCACTAAAGAACAAGGTGATTGTCAAAGGTTACATTTATACTCCCTCCGTCCAGCATTACCCTATGCCTCCAAAGAAGGTACCCACGTTCCTATTTTAGTAGGGTAAAAACGATCAATCTCGTATCAGTTTTGAATGCAATAATAAGGTATTAGTTCCGATCAAAAAATAATAAGGTATTAGTACAATAAACCAATACTTATTCACAACTTGAGATAGACTCATAGGATGAGTCCACATCATACTAGACGATATATGAGTCTATCAAATGTACACAATCTTACACCCGCTATGTGGTGCACGATGATCATCAACTTCACAATAAATAAGGATTATAGCTAGTTCAATGAATAATTTTGATTTAGTCCACTATATTCAAAAGCAAAAGCATAGTAAATCTTTCTAGCTATAGAATGGACATTGGATCAACTACTTATATTATTTTTGGCAAACTGATAAAGAGTACTATATCATTATTGGTATCCAAAAATATTCACCATTTGATCATTTTAAATTAAGCTTATAAAAAAAAGCAATTGTTTTCAGGCAATGTGTGAACATTCTCTTTCAATGTCCATAAGAAATGTCTCATATCAACATTTCATAATAGAAAGATCTGAACCATTCGAACTACTGCCTTAAAATCAAGGAGCTGTACACATACGAGGTAATTGCAGTTTGCACTAAATCAGAGACTCATGCATATTCATCACCAAGACACATAATCTGCCTACTACAATACTAGCAGGACAAACCAAAAACAACCTCGCTACAACGAACCACAAGAAAAAATCCGAGTAGCAACTTCATTTACAGCTACAGATTTTAGTAGTTATGTACAACCACTATCTCCTTTCATACTATCTCCTTCATACACGTCATGAATGTGCTAAGCAAGATAAAACATGATCACAGTTCTCAAAAGCAGGGATAGAAAGAGATGAAATTGACAATAGCCCTCAAAGAAGTTAAATAGGATGATCCAAACATCTGTGAGAGCTTCAAAACCAAAAGACAGCTGAAGGTACTCCCAATAACGAAATTGAGCTACAGCATATCTTCATGGTAGAGATGAAGCCCAAGTCCAAGTCGTGCACATGCTCGGCGAAATGCCATTGCTTCTGCTTTTTGTACAGCATCTCCAAAGCCTTTATCGTCTACTGAAGTAGTACCTGTTGATTCCCTAAAGATCTGTTGTTCATGGGAAAACATTGCCACATTAGGCAATCTATAGTAGTATTCTCAAGGAATGCATCAACTCTTGCAAACAAATCTAGACAGACCAAGCCTAGCAAACACAATTGTTTCCACTCAGAATATAAAGTACTATTATTATTTTGTCAAACCAAAATGAGCTATCATGAGCAAGCAATGGAAGTCCATTATATTGCAGTTTCAACATGGTGGCTTAGCCAATTGTGGGCACTTCTGTCAAGTTAACCTATAAACTAGGTCTGGCAAAAGCTGACCCGACCCGAAAACCCGACTCGAACCTAACCTGAAAAAAGCAGGTTAGGGTTGAGATTTCGACCCGAAAACTTAAATGGGTCGACCTGATTAACCCGATTAATTAAATGGGTTAGGTTAAGGTTAATATTTCCAACCCGGAAATAACCTGCATAACCCAAAATATATAGCAGGTCAGTTTCAAGTCAGGTTTACCCATTTAACTCAACTTAAAATAACCCATAAAAGTAGGAAGAAAGGGAAAATTACACTTCTCTCTTAATTTTTTCTTCTCGCAACTCGTTTTTCGCTCACTCACTAGCCTCGCTCCTCCATCTTAACAGCATTTCTATTTATTTGGAAGAAAAAAACGGGTTAAAACAGGTCAAATAAGGTCGACCCGATTTGTTATAAATCGTCGAGTTAGGGTTGGGGGGTCGCCAACCCGAAAAAAGCTGATCCGAACACGAAACTAACCCAACCCGATGTGATTGCCAGGCCTACTATAAACAGAGAAGATACATCATGCTTCCAATTCTTTATTGTAAGCAGAAGATGATACTAAAGGTTTTCGGAGCTTAGCAGACTCAATTATTACCCTTCCAACAAGGTTATATTACCTTGGTAACATGGGCAATCTAGGTAGTGAATATTTATTACTACTATTAAAAACTGATTGTGTCATAGAAAACTGATTCTCCAGCTTGATTTTTAGCATGAGGCATGTAGATCAATAATCCTGTAGTTTCCATTAACTAAACTTTTCCATGAGAAAGAAACTGATCCACACAATACACCAAACTACCTTCACTTCAGCAGTCTCCCATTCTATTTAATTTGATGAAATGGGCAGTTAGATGACATCACATTTTTTCAGTGTACATTAGTTATAAGCCAGAGTGATAACTCTAACTTATTATTAGCATCCACCAATCATAGTCAAGAATAATAACACAAAGCCAAGGAGTGCAGGTCACAGGAGGTACCTCAGCATCAGTCCCATGTACAGTCACACGATACACAACAGATACAGACTTGCCATCAGCTGAGTATATGACATTCCGAACCTCACCACACCATTCTATAAGAGACGCAAACACCGCAATACTGTTAAGAGATAAGAAAAGAAACCAACTAAACAACAAGAGTGGACAATTTGTGCTCTGATGAATACCTGGAGCATGTAAATTCATAATCCGATTCACAATATGCCTGTAGAAATAAAACAAGCAAAAATGGGTTACATATAACATAGCACCTAACAGTCCCTATTACCCTTGAAACACACCAAATAAAATATGCTACATAAGCGCCATCTGCTGACCTCACCTATCATCCCCACCCCATGACACCACATAAAAGTCTATCAAGCAACTTCACAGCCACCACATGTTAAGATGGAACCGCATAAATATTGATATTGATCCTAGTGATAGTTTGAACTCGTAATTCAAAGTTACTCTAGTTAGAAAATAACCGGTTGAAACATTGGTATAGAGACCAGTCAAGTAAAAGATTCAACAAATAGAGGGGAAAAAAAAACTTATTAGAAGTGTTCACTATATAGTAGGAGTATATATTAAGAATTCAAATTACCAGGGAATATATTTGAGTGGAAACCCATCCTCAGAGCGGACGCTGATGAGAGAATCAGGGACTTTTTTATTCAGCTGCTTCAGGATTTCTGACATAGGTCTGCTTGTGCCCTCTGTTGGAACCACCTCCTCCTCCACTTCTTCACCTTTCTGTCCTCCGTTTTTCCTTTCACTGTCCTCACTATCACTTCCGTGATAAGCAGCGGCATTAGCATAGCACTTGCTATGGGCTAACTTCCCAATGAATGAGCAAGGGCAGCCAGAAGCTGACATTTTTGGCAAGCAAGCTACTGAATATGGGCGTGAAGAATAGCTTCCCTTCATGCATGACGAACCCCTAACTTCCATTGATCTTCTCAACAATCTGAAAATCGACGATGCCATTTCCCTTATCCCACTCTCAAGAGGCCAAAAGGGATATTGTTTTAACTTTCAAAACCTTCAACAAGTATGATACTAATCATTATCTTCAAATATTGGTACTTACAGAAATAAAGAAATTAAGTAGGGGAAAAACAAAACAAAACAGAGTGGTTTAGTCCAACCATTAAGAACAAGTAGTACCCCAGTAAGGATGCATTGCTGAGTGTTTAGATGGGTAGCAAGTGACTTTATATAGGTACCATATAATCCTAGCAAGGCTAATCTTTGCTTTCCACCATTGAGAGATTTCACAACATGCCAAAAATGATAAACTTTACAGTTGCAGCAGATGAATTTGAACAAACTTAGCTTAATCGAACTTCATATTAACATTCGAGAAATATATGGATTTTATATGTTAAATTGGGTGTAAAAACAAAAACAATAACAATAAAAACACCATAGAATGTACTCAGAAGTCTGAAATTAGTCTAACCCTAGTCAAAATCAAGTCCTGTTTCTATGAATAAAGTTAAATTGCATTTTTCGAAAATCAAACCCTCAATTACAAACCAGAAAAACACAAGGATAGATAGATAGTTTGAAGAAACAAGATTGAAGGAAATCACTTAATAATAAGCTCGGAAATGAGAAGAGAGAGAGAGAGAGAGAGAGAGAGAGAAGGGATTGCTCACTGGTAGTAGTCTGAGAGTCGTTTACGCTGGTGAGAGCTGAGAGTGAGAGTGAGAGTGAGAGTGAAGAAGAGAGAGAATTTGGAATTGAAAGTTGAAAGTTGAAAGTTGAAATGAAACCACAAGACAAGACCCTGTAAATTTAAGAAACCCAGAAAACATGAAAGTGTCCACTCCTAATTCCACTGTCTAGTGTCTAACACTTGATATTCATATGCAGCATGATGAGTGAGAATTATTCAAATACTTCCTAGTATTTCGTATGTAAGTGCGCCCGCAAATGCTTCAAGTCATGCTTGTCTAGGGACTTTGAATTGATATATGTCAATGGAAAAATTATGATTTGAATTGAACAATGAATGGTAATATGCTAGAGAAAAATAGGTTGCAGACCTATATTAAACTGAATATAGATTGGATAATTGGAATGAAGGCATGATGATCATTGAAATTTTTTAAATCTACCGACTTAGGGCGGCACCAAAAGGTGTACTTTTAAGAGTAAATTAGTATTAGTAATAGTTTATAAAATAAAATAGACTATATTTTGGAGTATAATTCTTCTAACAACAAAAATCAAATGAGAGATGCTCATTTGAAGCACCTAACCCTTTTCCTAAATTTTAAGTGTTCATTTACTCTAAATTATGATTATTTTACGTTTGACTTTGGTTGCAACAAAAAATAATTTAGTGCTTACCAAAATAATAACACTTGCAGAGCAATTATTTTTTTGGTAGCTATGGAATAACCCCCCCTAAATCCATACATTGATTAGCTCAAAACCGTAAAATAAAAATTGACATATCACATTTTCATTTCTTTTCCTATTTCCTTCATTTTTCCCAAATATTAACCATTATGATTAATGGTATGTTTGGCAAAAACTAATTTTGTCATAAAAAATTACTGCTTTAAACTTTTAGCTAATTTAAAGAAGCTACTCATATCAACTTAAACCAAACATGCTATACAAATATGAGATTATTAGAGAGCCTGCATGTGAATTGTAGAAAACAAAGCGTAATTTTGATTTAAGAACGGAGGGAGTATTTGTTAACCAACACTCTCCATCCGTAAAGATTGTCAAGTGCAGGGAAATTAAAAAAAAAAAAATAAGCAAACATTGTTTATTGTATTGTCTTCCACTATGTTTTAACTTTCACCCAATCACTCACCATTCTGAGTGTTTTGCCCAATTTCGAATTTGACAAGTACTTTAGGACATCCCAAAATAGAAATTTTGACAATATTCAAGAGACAAAGGGAGTACATTACTAGCAGAAGCACAGCAATAAAACTTGCTATGTGGAACCACAGAATAATGTTTACCATGCAAAAAATAGCACAAGAACTGGAGGGCCAAGCATCACAAAACCTCCAATTTAGATTTTAGATTCAAGCAGCGAGTTTCATTTACAGCTACCCGTTTTAGTCATTGGGACAATCACCATCTCCTTCGTAATTTTGAGAAATGTGACAATATGCTTAGCAGTCCAAAAACATGGCCACACTCCTCAAAAGCTAAAACCAAAAGCGAAGGAGCCGATAATTGCCCTTTAAGAAGTTTAAAGGGATTAGTCCTAACCCAGTGGTTTCAGGGTGACCCTATGGCTCAATCCAAAATAAGAAGTTTAATAACAGGATGATCGAAACAGCTGCATGAGCTTCAGAACTAAAAGACAGCTGAAGGTACTCCCGTAACGAAAATGTGCTACGAAGTATCTTCATGGTAGAGATGAAGCCCAAGTCCAAGTCGTGCACATGCTCGCCGAAATGCCATTCCTTCTGCCTTCTGTACAGCATCTCCAAAGCCTTTATCATCTACAGAAGTAGTACCTGTTGCTTCTCTAAAGATCTGTTCAGGTGAAAATATGTTCAGTACCACTCTAATCAACTTCTTGCAAACAAAATTTTGAACAGAGCCATAAACAGCTTTAATGCTACGTTCGTCCAAGCCTAGCAAACACACACAATTGTTTCCACTTAGGATACAAAGCATAATACTTTCAAATCAAGAATGAGCTTTCATGGGCAAGCAATGGGGTCAAAAATAGGTGCTTTTCCAATTGTCATCACTTCTGTCAAGTTACACGAATAAACAGAGAATACATCATGATTTTAATTCATTAGTGTATGCAGGAGATTATTCTAAGAGCTTAGCAGAGTGAAATTCACCCTTCTGAGACACTTTGATTACCTTGCTAACACGAACAAACAATCTGGACATTATCCATTTTCATTGAAAATTGATTGTAATATGATTTTAGCGTGAAGCATGTAGAAGCAGTCACCATTAATTAGACTTTTCCCTGAGAACGAAAACTGATTCTTCACGATGTAACAAACTACCTTAGCTTTACAGGCTCTACTCTCATTCTTTTAGATTTGATGAAATCGGCAACTTGACAACACCTAATTCTTACAGAGCAGTAGTCATAATCCAGAGTGATAACAGTAGATTCTTAGTAGTGTCCTACAGTCATAATCAAGAAAAGTAATAGTCTAGAAATACACATTGTCAAGGACAGGTCACAAGAGGTACCTCAGCATCGGTGCCATGTAGTGTGACACGATAAACAACAGAAACACATTTTCCATCAGGTGAGTATGTGATGCTCCTAACCTCACCAGACCACTCTACAAGAGATTAATATGCAACAAATTCATTGAGATATAAGAAATGAACCATCTAAACAACAACAGTGAACAACTTGGGGTCTGATGAATACCTGGAGCATGTAGATTCATAATTCGATTCACAATATGCCTGTAAAAATCAAATAAGCAAATTTGGGTTACACAAAACATTGTACCTAATAATCCAGAAAATCCTAGCGTAAAACACTTAAAATAGTCACCAACTCACCATTTGCAACCAAAGCCTGTTCCTATAACTTCTGACCTCACCAGTCAACCCCACAACACCACAATGACCACATATAAATTTTTTTTTTTTTTTTTTTTAGGGGAAACACTAATCAAGCCATGTGATTCAATGAATTTAGCAAAATACAAAGAGAAATTAGCTTCTGAGCAGTATTTATTGCTTAAAGGTTATGGAGAACAGAATTTGAATACCAGGGAATATATTTGATTGGAAACCCATCCTCTGAGCGGACCCTGATGAGTGAATCGGGGACTTTTTTGTTAAGCTGCTTCAGGATTTCTGACATAGGTTTGCTTATGCCCTCTGTTGGGACCACCACCTCCTCTTCTTGTTCACCCTTTCTCCTTTCACTCTCCTCACTATCACTCCCATGATAGGAAGCGGCATTAGCATAGCCATTGCTACGGACTAACTTCTCATTGAATGAGCAAGGGCAGCCAGATGCCAACAGAGAGCTTCCCTTGATGCATGACGAACCCCGAACTGCCATTGATCTGAAAATCGACGATGCCATTTTCTTATCCTTCCTCCTTCCTCCTTTCTCCCACTCCCAACTTCAAACCCTTCAACTATCAAAATAAAATATGACACAAATCATTATCTTCAATAATTGGAACTTTTAGAAATAAAAGAGAGGTAAGAAAAAATAGTAAAAACAGAACATAAAGTTGTCTGGTTCAACAATAAGAACGCATAGTAGCCCAAAAAGGATGCCTTATTGAGTTTTCACATCCTAGCAAGGGGCTTCATATAGATATACATACTCCTACAGAGATCTTCATCTGTAGTGTAGTTGGAAACATACTACTCCTGTGTTGAATACAAGGGCTTTGATCAAACTATGACATTGCAACAAATGTAACTATTTAAAACTTTTCTCTATTTAATACTATATCAATACATTATGCAATCAAGAACCTCTTTATCATAGGTCCTTGAAACTTGACACTGAGTATAAATGAAAAACAAAACATTACTCTTTATGAAATGATGTGAACAAAAACAAATGAGAAGGAATGAAAAGAAACAAAGAGATGTTTGTCCCTCTTGTAAACAAGCAATGACTTGAACAGTCGCACCCGAGGTTGTGGCAAGGGAGATGCCCTATGGTCCAATCGGTCAAGGGAAGTTCCCCTCATCATCCGAAAAATAAAAAGAAAAAACAAAAACAAAAACAAAAACAAAAACAAAAACAAAAACAGAACAGAACAGAACAAGGAGCACAAATGAATAGCAACACTGATATTTGCTTGCCAGCCCAGTTTTTCCACCATTAATAGAATCCATAACATGCCAAAAACGAGCTCAACCACAAACTTAGTTAAGAACTTGAACAAACTTAGCTCAACCGAAACTAATAAAACATCAAATGCAAACTATAATAGAAGATGTTTCATTTTCATATGCTGAATTGCAAAAAACCCATTTAATATACTCCGAAACTAGTCTAACGACTCTAACCCTAGTTAAATCAAGTCATATTTCCGTTTCCAAGAAACAAATTTTTGTAATTAGGAAGAAGAACCCTAAAGTAAACACCATAAGGGATACAGACAATCACCTTACTGGAGAGGGAGAGAGAGAGAGAAGGGATGACTCACTGGAGCTCGTGCCGCGTACGCCGGCGCCGGCGATGATGACGGCGAATTCCGAGCGGAGAGAGAGTGTGACTGCGACTGCGTTGGTGTTGGTTAGTGGAGACTGGAGAGTGGTTTATATATGTCTCTACTTTGGACACCACTCGGAATACAAAATGATTACTATGGGGCGTTTGGTACGTGGGGATGAAAGTTTGACAATTAAGACTATGTTTTTTTCACCTTATTTTAGCTTATATTTAGTTCAGTTCAATTCAGTTACGATCAGTGCTAA
>BSSO01008476.1:0-10111 GCA_030267885.1 Mesembryanthemum crystallinum | reverse complement strand
GGGAATGGTGAGGGTTTAAGTGGCTCACGTGACAAGGCATGAGTGTATTTTTGGGATTTCACTCAAAATTTAGCCGAAATCCGAACAGAAGTATAATTTTACAAGAAAAGTGATCTTAAAAGGTAGTTGTTCGCAAACGTTTTTTTTAAAAGGTAGTTATTCAAAATGAGCATGATAAAAGGTAGTGTTTCACAAAAAACCCTTTTTTTAACTCAACTTGACTCACTTGATTTTAAAAAGACTAAATTGTCCACTTGTATTCACTTAAAAGACCAGTTTGGTAATTTAGGGCTTGTAAATCAAACATTTGAATGACTTTTGTTTGTTACTAGTCAAGTGGTTGGGATGAGGAAGTATTTGATCATTAAGGATGAACTTTGTTAGTGAAATTTCGCATTTTCACAACAAAATAGTTATGGGGAAAGCACCATGTAAAATTTGTCAAAACTGTAGGGTACCATGAAGAATTTGTTAAAATATCATCCTTTACATGGAAAAGTGAAACATAGCGGTGCCATATAGAATTTCCTAAGGGAAAAAAAAAATCCGGCACCTCACGCACGTGAATCACATGCTCTTTTCATCAGTTTCCTAGAGCTAGCTCCATCCGTCCCACTATTACGTTTACAAGTTGTCAAAGTACTTATCCCACTATTACGTTTACAAACCCCATTTTTCACATAATCTTTCAACATTACCTCTTTTACATCCCACTGTCTTAATAAAGTAATCACTTATTTCTGTCACCCTTCATCTTTCATCCCACTTACAAACCTCGCTTTCCCACTCGCTCGCTTTCCGACTCGGATTTTTTTTATTCCCCCTCTCACTCTCTCTCATCTCTTTCACCCAACAAGGAGATTCTTGGCAGAATAAACCTACTTAATCTTTGTGTCACTATTGGTTTGACAAACTAATACTGGGACGGAGTGAGTATATTTCATAGGTTCCAAATGTGTTGTAACATGTAGAGCTTTAGCCCTGCATTGGCCTCTGGAGCCATCAGGTGCGCAACAGCATTTGCCTCATTTCCAGTGTACATTATCCTCGCTTTCAACTTCCTACTGAGAAATTCAAGAACATCATTAATTAGTGCACCCAACTCGTAATTTTCAGCATCTAATTTGTCATGGGTTCCACTTCAACCTCCAAGTATCTAAGATGATAATCCCAAGTAATCTTTAAACCTTCCCAAACGGAATACAATCTACAAGAGGAGATGAAGTGATGCATTTGGACTTAAAATGAATAAACCATGCCCCATCATGAGATAGAATACACCCTCCTTTAGATTTTGAAGTTGAACCCTTGAAGGTAGCACTTGTATGAAGCTTGAAGCACCAATAGCTGGTGGCTTCCATGATTATCATATTTTTTGACACTAAGAAGTATAATCTTTGGCAAGAGTTCGTGATGCGGGAGTATGCGAAGTTAGGGCTAGACTCGATATCGAACAATTAGTAAACCTGTTTTTGGAGCCTATTCACCTGTAGTTGCTGGTCAGTTTTTTTATGAACCAATCTTATTAATGCAAAAAAATCAAGCACCACACTAAATCATGGAGATGTTGCAACAAGAGGTCCAAAGATTCAAATAGAACTAAAATAAGATTTTTTTTTTTTATTTTTTTTTGGATAACTCCCTTATAAAATGGACTTTTTGGGGGAAAAAAACGATTATAAATTTTTTATTGTGAAGAACCCCCTTATAAAAATAAGGACCATGATACATGAATTCTCACTAGACACTTTTCTCACTAGACACCTTTAAAAGTGTCTAGTGATGATAACATGGCAAATTGGTTGACTATTAATTGACCACAAATGGAAGAAGAATAAAAGAGAATGCCCCAAATTTATTTCTTGTCACCTGACATATGCAAAGGCTTTAAAAGGGTTTTTTTATTTCATTCCAAGATATAGCTTTTCACAGAAGTTTCAGAAGTCCAAAATCTTTCTCTCTCCTCAAACTAGAAGTTTCGCTCTCTTCTCTCAAGGGCTTTGAAATTCACCGGCAGCTCCACCTTGGAAACCCGGTTATTTGATGTTAATGGCGCCGGTTTAGAGTACAATGTTGCTAAAGACGCAAAATTGAAGAAGTTGTAAGCGATTTAAGGCCATTTACTGCTGTTAACTTTCGGTTTTTGGAGTTTAGCGGTGGATTTCTTGAGCTATTTGAAGATTGAAGAACGGCAGTCATTTCCCCAAAGTCGACATTGGCAAAAAAACTTATAACTGGAAGCCCGCACCAGCCCATACCGACCTACCCCTAGGTCATTGTGTGAGAGGCAAATCGCGAGAGGACTCAATGGTCTCACACATTGAGGCAGGCCAGAGGGGGTAGGGGATGCATCGAGAAAGACTCGAACCCCTAACCTTTGGCCAACATTGACAAAACCGTTAACCCCAATGGTGTTACCATTGAGCCACGACCCCGGGGGGTCCCCCAAGTCGACATTATAAGTGTTAACTGTACAATTTTCATTTTTGCAAATTTTTTACACATTATGTAGGTTGCTCTTCCTCTGTTCTTCCTCACCCTTTATGCGAATGTAGAAAGCAAAGTGAATGACGTGTTAAGGGTAGTTAACAATTGATGATTATCGTTTTCTGGGGGGTTCATTTAGACCTAAATTCCTTGATTAGTGAATCCTGTTTCATATTAATTTATTTTGTTTTTTTTTAATGGTAAGAATGTAAAATTCACCCATTATCTTGGGGCCTGGCTACGTCAAGCAAATTTTCCATGGTATTGAAATGCAAATACAGTTTTGAAATCCTTGATTGAGACATAGGCTTAAAACCAACAGGCCCAAAAGAGAGAATCAATTGCAATTATTAACTCATGTGGTCATTAAAAAAACGAGAAGGACCAACACAACCCTATATCTTTCATTGTTGCAATTTTTTTAGAAGATTTCATTGAGATTATGTATGAAAAAGAGAAATTGTTGTTATTTATATTGATGGAAATGGAGAACTGTAGATATATTTTGTTGCATGTCTTTAAAAAGTAAGAAATATGTGGAATGTAAGTTTGAATGACCCATTTGGTAGGGAATTGCAGTAGCTTTAGAAAGAATTCTGGTAAATGTTAAATTTTTGATCGTCACATTTTGAACAGAAGCACATTAATTAATAATCAAAACCTCCCATATGATCATAAAGCACAATCACAGTAAATCATTTTGAAGGGTAGTCGTTTACATGTGAGAATGGAAAATTTTGGAAAAAATGAATAGCACCCTTAGTACTTCAAATACACAGTTCAATGTTGTTTAATAAGAATTATTGGAACTTATATTTGATGTTGTGCGACTAGTTGCATTTAGAGTTATTGTTGCACTATGTTTGTGCAAAACATGGCAAGCGAAGATGTATATAGTACATCTCGTAGGCGAATTCTAGACCGGTAATTCCTAGAAACAATGTATTTAGTTTGTTAGTTATTTTTTGATAAAATGATCATGAAAATGAAATATGTGTTATTTAGGTTCCAAATATGAGGTCATTGTCTGAGAAATTAGCTTGTTTGAAAATCGCCTTTAAAAAGACATGGGTGGAGAATATGGGTTTTGACTCTATCATGGAGATGGATAATTTGAAATTGGATAGGTATTTAGCTTTTTGGCTAATGGAACGATTTGATAATAAAAATGCCAAGTTGAAGTTAAGGGAAAATGTGGAGTTGGAAAGCGGAATGATGTTGCTTGGATATTAGGCATCCAAACAATATCGCTCCGATTCAGTTGATTTCGAAACTTGATGATGGATACTTGTCATTGAAAGCAAGATATGAATCGTTGTCTATGGATAGTCAAAAGGTTCTTGGTATAAAAGATACTGCTGTTTTGACTTGTATTAGGAGTGACATTGGTTATGAGGAGTTTAAAGTTCATTTTTTGGTGTATGTGTTGGGCACGTTTCTATGCCCTAGTCAAGGCAATCGTATAAGTCCAAGAATGTTAAGGGTGGAATTATGTGTGGGATATCCATTAGAGTATGATTGGGCTTCATTTGTCTTGGATGAGTTATTGGATGTTAGACGTAAAGTAAGGGAGAAAAGAGAATCGATAGAAGAGGTGGGTGGAAGACAACACAACGAAGTGCAAATGAGACAATATCCAACAAATTATGGAAGAGGATTGTCAGGTGGTTATGGTGGTTGTGTGATGATTTTAGTGGTACGTTTATCTCAATGACGTATTATTTTTTTTATTTAATGATAATGTTTATAATTTTTCACATATGGTGTATCATGATTTGCAGTATTTTACTTGGATAGACTTAAGAGGCACAAAGTACGTAGTTGGGTGGGGAAGTAAGCATGGATTTAGAGTCTGGCTTTCGGCTTGGACTAAAGAGATAATAGAGTTGGCGGTGCAGGATGATTATGATGAATCAAATGACGAATATGGGAAGGCAAACGTGAGTATGAATTGGGTTAAAGGGCGGCATATCTTATCAATTTTTCAACACAAAATGACGTTGGCTCCACCTCAATTAATGAAGTCTTCAAAAAGACCTGTTCTTCCACCATTACTCAAGGTTTACTAAGCTTCAAATTCATATTTCGTAAATTATTTAGTTTCAAGTGCGAACACGTATTAAATTTCTAAATTTGTGTTTTAATATCAGGTAAAGGTTACAAAATCAAAGTAAATGGTGGCGCAAATTAATTCAACGAAGGAAGACGATGAAGATCTTGGAAACAGGTAAGTGAAAAATTTTCATATTCGTTGCAACTTATGCTTAAAAATATGATTTTATTGTGAATTTTGAATGAATTTATCCTTTCATTGTTGTTGGTGGTGGAAGAATCAAGCTGTGAATTACTTGAAACAAATCAAAATGAAGAAAAAAATATTTATGCGTTCATTATGAATGGCGGTTCACCTTTGTAAGTAAAACTACACAATTTACTATTTTAAAACTAAATACTTAATTAGACGAAGATGTTTTTAAATTTGTAAATGTTTGATTGGAAAGAAACTATTGTTGAAACCCCAAATTATTATTTAACAAGAGATGAAATCCTAAGTTGTGCTACTCCTTGTCGGTGGCTTAGTAGTTGGGTGAAACATTTATGACTTATTACTTCAAAATCGATTTACAACCATGCATGTAATAGCTGTGTAAATCCACTATTTGATTTTGTTAATGATTTCATTAGGTTGTAACCATGTTGCCTTATTTCAAAAATATTGAATGGTTTGAAAATGGTGGATCCAAATTCATGTTTGATCATGAAGTTGATGCAAGAAATCTTGATTATGGTTATTTAAGTAAATTATTTTGTCAAACATGAATTTTATAATTTCTTTCAATATTGTAGCATTTGGCCTTAGAAGTTTGGCCATCTAAAGTTGTTGATCAATTTATGTAAAGGGGTGCATTTAAATGGGCTCGGGATTGGCTATTAGCCGAAAGAAATCATGTGCACAAAATAAAACATGTAAGTAGACATTATTAAATGATTATTCATTTATTTTGATAAAACAAAGAAAATTTACAAGAATTTGAATGGAATTCGTTATTGCGGTAGATATTTACCAATATGTTATAAGAGTCACTGGTGGGCATATTACTTTGACATGGAGGAAGAATAAATATGGCTTGTCGACTCTTTAGGAGCTATAAATGGAAGATTACAATACTCCCTCCTTCCCGCAAAGTTTGCAAAAATTTCTATTTTTGGATGTCCCACAACATTGCAACTCTATAATTAAATTCACATTTGAATGTCAAAACTACCAAAAATATTCAAAGCTAATTACTAAAATGAGGACTCAATAAGTCTAAAGCATCAATTACTCCCTAATTGAATCATAAAAAAGTTCTATATTTGGATGTCACCTTATTTTTCACCATTTTTAAATAGTTGCAAACTTTGGGAGGCGTAGGGAGTAGTTTTTAACCCAAAAGAAGCTGGTAAATGAATTCTAATTTCTGTATTTTGCCCTTATTTAAATGCAATTTCAAGTTTAGGAATCCTAATTGTGCAAACTAATATTATTTTAAGTTGGCATCTTTGGAGCGTTTGTATCGTACTATTCAGTGAAGTTAATTTCAATTGTTGGAAAGTTCAAGTTGCAAACGTTCCAGAGCAGAAAAACTCGTAAGTAAATATAATACCCACCGTAATGAATTCACAATTAGTGATATTGTTTTTCTATAGGTTGCATAACAATCAAATTCCATTTGAATGACAGATACAACTGCGGTATCCATATGATGATGGCAATTGAGAATTGGCCCATTGATACCACAACACTTGAATTAATGTTGGTAATGTTATGAAATATTTAGGTGGATGTACAATAACCTTTGGGTAATGGGCCTATTTGTTGTTTTAGGGTTAGCAACCCTACCTTCTCCCATGTTCTATAAATTTGTCATAGACGAGAATAAGAAACACTACCTCTATTCCTCCTACTCTCCAATTATATCTCTTTATTCATAATACGTTATCAGCACGATTCTCTAACCCTAATTTATTTTTTCTTTGATTTAGATCTCACAATAATCGGAGAAGAATACATAATTTGCAGCAGATCAAATCGATTGTTACAGATTCGTCTAAACGTCTCATATTCGCTTGTATACCTCCAATTGTTATAAAACCTTTGGCAGACTGTTTTTTTATATCAAACGAAAGGTCAGTAAGGTCAGTATGCTATCTTCCCTTTTTGGTTTCCACCTTTGATTATTTGTCTTTTTGGGTTTTATAAGAAAGTATATGTGTGAATTTTGGAAATAAAACTTTTCTTTTTGTAAATAATAGATTTCTTATGTAAGCGCTCTAGATCATATTAGGTGTATATCCAATTGTTGGACATCATATTTCTAGAGTTGAAATCTTATTTTTTTCTTTCCTATGATTATCATTCTATGATAGTTGGTTGAGCAGAAAGACAAATTACTAGGTAAATTGTGCGCCACTGCATATATTTCGCCAACGTCCAATTTGTTTATGCTTAAGGTCTTCCTTTGATCAATTGATTAAGTGCTCACTTTTGATTGATTAGTCTTTGCCAAAATCACTCCGCTATGTTGTTCTTTTATTTGTGAGTTAATGTGATGATAATGAGTCAAATGTGTATATACATTGATTTATATAAAATATTAACCTTTTTTGTTATATTGACGGGTTGGAGAAGTTTATTATCGCAACAATATTATTTGTAGTACTTGCTTGATATTTATGATTAGTATTTCATTAATATGTATATCTATTTTTTTTAAAAGGACAATTTTGCTCATGTGCTTAGGCCGAAAGCCTAAGAACCTTAGAAGTATACATAATTACATATATTAGAGCCTTGAAGGCCTACGTATAATATATATGGCTCATTCATTCAAAGATTCGATCTTACATGTATCCTTACTTTTGAAAAAAAAAAAAAGTAACAATCGAGGCCCTGAAGATCACTATTGGCACACTTAAATTAAAGGTATAGCAATAAAATATTATCCAATTAAATTGTCAATGTACTAAGGCCCGAAGTCTAAGGATCTATATGATAATAAGGTAATGCCCTAGAGGCTTACAAATTGGGATGATTTAAGAACAATTACATGCCATTACAAGTTGTGGCCCAAAAGGCCATCCTTAAAATAACAGATAGTAGCCTTGCATACCACAAACTGTTATAGGAAATGGAAATAGAAGGGTTAGGTGTGAAAAAAAAAATTATATGACTTATATGTTTTATCATGAATTGTCGCTCATGATCATAGATGGCAAAATAGAGTTGATGGTACATTATACCCACATGTGAGAAAGAAATAAGAAATTGTGGTCCTGCAGACCAACATGAGGTCAAAATCATGAACAATTACTTCATGAACCTTAGGGACAGAAGTCCCATAAATTAGTAATTTAATATAGACCTTACACCCATGAAACAAATTTTTACCCCAAAGTATAAGGTTGAAATTAAAAAAAAAAAAAAAATTGCATTCCGTACTTATATTACACTTACAAGTCTGAAGGTTGTACTTTTGTATAACTATATTTTTTCTATACAAATATTTACAATCTTTGAATGCATTTTGACTATGGCTATGAGGAAATGGGGGAGATAATATGTAATCTATGGTTATATATAAGATCATAGATATGCTTAATTTTACAAGGAAATTGATTAATCACGTCAAGGATCTTATATTGTGACAGTGGACATATTGACGTCAATATATCCAAAGGATATATATAAATAAATAAATAAATATATGAATAAGTTCAATGAATCATATATATGTACAAGTTCATATAGTCGCTCTAGTAACAAGCACAAACTATGAATAAGTTCAATGAATCCTCTAGAAGACTACAAGTTTAATAGATATCCAAAAGAACAAAACCATGTATACATTCAATAAATGACTCCAAATGAGCACCAATTATTGCAATGAATGCTCCAGAAGAGCATCCAGTTTTTACTAATTCAGTAGTTGCTCATACTCTAAAAGAGCATAACTATTTACAAGTTTAGTAAACGCTCTAGAAGGGAAAAAACTATCTTCCCTAAAAGAATTGCTTATTGTTTTGGCAAATTAAAGGAGAAACCAGTTTATGTCTTTATTTCACACCATACATGTCTGGCCAGAATCACATGTGGATGATTATTTCAATGGTGATATGATCAAATTGAACAATTACTAACTAGAAGTTAGTCACGTGAAATGTTTCTTGGATGTGACGATTTAGGCCATCCGGGTATAAAACTACCCATTAAGGAACCTGAAGTTTCCCCTACATTAAATGTAATTTATGTGATGATCATGGTCTCTTGAATTATGATTATCAAAAAGGAACAAATGCTAGACGTTATTCGAGATTGAGCTTAACATAAGTCAATATTTATTATAATTTGATTTGAGAACAAAAAGAAGATCTTGATCACGCTGATGTATAATTTATACTACAGTTTGTTTAATAAGATTGATAAGTAACTAGAAGTTTACTTACAAGTTGCCTGTATTATTTTTGTACCATAAGAAGTAATTCTTTATTACTATATCAATATTTTGATCTCCTATTTGGGGCAATCCAATTTCAGCACAAAGAAAAACCAACTGCGAGCTTTATATACTCCCCGAAATCATTGTTCTTCCGAGGAGAACAAATCAATTAAAAGCCACAAGAGGAAGTGAGTGAGTTGTGGATCTAAGCTGGATATAATTTATATCACATGCCCTTTTGTGACTATCACTTGATGATAGTTTTTCCCACCTTATAGGGAGAAGAATAGAGAGAAGCTGGCAAAAATAAAGACGTGTAGTAAGTATGTATATTCTTGATCCCCGTCTGAACTAGAACGAAGTTCAGATATCGAACCATAAGTTCAAAATATAACATGAAAATGTGGTCCATATATAGATATGCATATATAACAGCTTCATTTTAAACCTCTACAATCAATATATGTTCAAGCATGAACCTCTATGATTTGACAGAGCACACTATGACCCTTTGGGAGCCATAAGAGGCACAGATTGGTTATAGAGATGGCATGGTTTGAGTATAGAGATATCTTGCCAACTATATTAGAATTTGTACAACTGAAGTGTAGTATATATAACTTTCGTTTCAAGTTGTATTCGGTTCCAGCATGAAAGTAGCATTCATAAAATGGCAAGTTATGCAATTGGTACTCCTTAATTGAGTTGAAATAGAAAGAATTTTTTACAATTGATGAAATACCCCTGTACAAGTATAGATATTTGAATCAAAATAGATGGCCTATATTGGAAAAAGGAAAAGGTACATCCTAAGGATTATTCAGATATCATTTAACAGTACTAGTTGAAAATATAGAGATGATTATGAGATCTCAATAGTTGATAATTGGTACCACTATAAAATGGAATCGATACGCATGTGCAATATGAGATGGATATATGAATGGGGATCATATATATCTAAGTCCATACAAATGTCGACATATTATTAAACTTGAAAATGAGCTCATGGACCAGCAGTCCGATTAATTTATGGGCTAGAAGTCCAAACTATATAGTTTTCATTATCGAGTGATATCATTGTTAGTTTGCATTATTGAGTCATATCATTGTTTGCATATAGGTAATAGGCCATCTATCATACA
>BSSO01008475.1:0-10112 GCA_030267885.1 Mesembryanthemum crystallinum | reverse complement strand
AAATTTAGACGGCAAACCATAAATAAGGTCACGAGTTGAATAGTGCACAACTTCGAGGGTACCATTTGAATTTCCAAAAAAACTTTGGTCACCAATTGGAAATGTCAATAGTAGAGGGGCACCAAATGGAATTTTATCCTTAAACTGGGCTTAAAGCTGTTTTTGGAGGTAATTTCAAGGGTTACATTTTTTTAAACATTAAGCTAGCATTACACTCACGTGACCCAACTAATAAAAAATTTAGACAGAAAACCACAAATAATGTCACGGATTGGACAAGTTCAAAGTTTGAGGGTACCATTTGAATTTTAAGAAAAACTTTGGCCACCTATTGGAAAAGCCAATAACACAGGGGCACCAAATGGAATTTCCCATTTTTCTTTTTTTTCTAAAAGTAATCTAAAAAATATAGTCGTAATTTTTTAAAAATATATGAATGCCGCAGAGCTACACTAATCTTCATTACTATTAGTGGTCATTTGGTTCAATTTGGTAAGTTACAATTCCCATGAAGTTGCATTTCCCATGAATTAGAAATTCCTATGAAGTGACCAAAATTGTTTGGTTGATAATGAGAAGTAGAACTTCCTGCAGGAAGTGTCACTTACCTAGGGGGGCTAGGTAAGTGACTTCCCCCATTTTGGAGGAAGTAGAACTTCCTATGAAGTCCCACTTCCTCCATTTTTTGTTAACCAAACAATTTCACATTTATCCACTTCCCAGGAAGTAGTACTTCCTATGTTTTACTTTGTCTACCAATCGACCACTTAGTAGCATCAAACACTGTATTTGGAATTCACTCTCAAGTTTACAACCTTTGCTGCACAAAAGCACATGCTATGTAAATAAACTTCTGACTTGATATTTGTGAAAGTTAGTATGAACAAATAGAGTATATATGCAAGACTCATTACAGAGTTTCTTTTACACAAATATTAGTAAGATTGATTTTATTGAGTCTCATGATTATTTAGCCACACATTTAAGATCTTTCTTCATGTGGAATCAACTAATACTCATATAATGACCAAGCGATGTAGTAATATTCGAAGAAAAAAAAAAACTCTCTTTAGTATCGATCCAGATTTTGAGTTTCAATTAGTATAAAATATAAATATACTATAAAAAACAGACATATTTTACGTTAGACAAAAAACCATCTCAAAACAATTTAAAAATGATCATCCAATTCACTCGAATATTAGGGTAAGAGAAAGGGTCCCATTTTGCTTTGGTTGGTTGATAAATCACATCTTTGAATGGGCAAAAGCAGAGCAGTTAAGGATTTTAAATAAACCACAAACCAATTCCTCTAGATTGTGTTTGACTAATCTCCTAGATCCACCATCCGTAATTGTATGGAGAATTATATAGCACTATTGGTGTGCAAGTGCATATGCATACCCATACTACATTTGTTTTTCTATATACTCCCTCCATTGTCAAATGAATGTTACGTTTGAAATTTCACAACTCACATGTATGTGAATTGCGAAATTCCAAGCGTAACCTTCATTTGAGAACGGAGGGAATATTTGGTATCATTTAAGAAAATAATTATTGATATACCAATAGGCATACCCAACATAGATTATAAACTACTCTATGTATACCCAACACATGACTCCTAGATCCACCATCCGTAATTGGGGATTGATATATCGCAAAATCCAAAAACGATTACAAAGGCAAGAAAAAAAAAAAAAACACAAAATAGTCAATATTCAATAACATTTAAGATGACTATAAACAAATTTAAGAATTTCTTTAAACAAGTTGGAGAGTACTTTGAGAGTATTATAAATGACTATAAACGGAGTACCTGAAAATATGTATAGAGCTGGGATACTATTGAATTTGCTCAAGGAATAAGGGGTTTGATAAAGACCAAGGGAGGGCATTTTTCATTAAAAGAATAATATTTAGAAAATTAGACTAAACTCTGAATATAAAAAATCCAGAAAACTCATGAATTTATTAAACCTAGTATTACCAGAACTATTAAAAATAAAAAATTCAGATTTCTGCACCTACATACAAATCCTGTGATCTTTAGTACATACCAAAATATAACCATAAACTGCTAGCATAAAAGAAACTAAAATATAAAAATTGGCGGAAAAAAAAGCGCAAACATATACTATTAGAATGCAAAATTCTCTTCTTTCCTTCTAACATCAAATTCCCTAAAGAGGAAACCAACAAAGAATGTTCTTCTCTTTGTTTTAAGCTACAGCAGGAATGTCCTTCAGCCATGCATCGAGTGGCTTACCGATGGAGTAGACGATAAACCCAATCTTCCTCAATTTTTCTGCATCGATAATGTTCCTCCCGTCAAAGACAAATGCGGGCTTCTGCATGTTGTCGTAGATCTTGTTCCAGTCGAGCTTTCTGAATTCATCCCATTCGGTAAGAATGCAAATAGCATGAGCGTCTTTGGTAGCCTCATAAGCGTCCCAGACAACTCGAAGCTTTTTAAATGCAGTAGGGCTCGTTGGTTGAAGGTGAGCTGGGTGATCCCAGTCAAACTTGTTCATCGACAGATCCTTATGGATCTGTTCTTCAGTGACCTGAGGATCGTATATGTTCAGCTGGGCTTTATCCCCCAAAAGGCCCTTGCAAACATCGATAGCTGGGGTCTCCCTAGTGTCACCAGTATCTTTCTTGAACGCAAACCCTAGAATCGCGACCCTCTTATTGGCTACTGTGTTGAACATCGAAGAAACAACCCGATTGACAAAACGGGACTTTTGGTAGTCGTTCATCAGGATGACCTGTTTCCAGTAATGAGCCACCTCTGGAAGGCCATTGCACTCACAGATGTAAACCAAGTTCAATATATCTTTCTGGAAGCAGGACCCACCAAACCCAACACTAGCATTGAGGAATTTCGACCCAATTCTTGTGTCCTTACCAACAGCATGAGAAACTTGGGTCACATCTGCACCAGTTGCCTCACAGAGAGCTGACATGGCATTCACAGACGAGATCCTCTGAGCCAAGAAAGCATTGGCAGCAAGCTTTGAGAGCTCGGCAGACCAGAGATTAGTACAGATGATCCGGTCGTCAGGGACCCAATGAGCATAAACATCTTTCAGTGCTTGGACTGCCTTAGCACCCCCTGGGGTTTCCCGTCCTCCGATGAGAACTCTATCGGGATTGTAAAGGTCTGCGATGGCAGTACCCTCGGCAAGAAATTCCGGATTGGAGAGGATATGGAAGTCGATGCCCTTGCTGTTGTGTGACAAGATCTTCTCGATGGCCTCGGCTGTTTTGACAGGCACGGTTGACTTTTCGACGACAATTTTGCTGGATTTTGACACGTCAGCGATCATACGAGCAGCACTCTCCCAGTAGGTCAAGTCTGCGGCTTTGCCAGCACCAAGACCCCGTGTCTTGGTAGGTGTGTTCACAGAAACAAAAACGATATCAGCTTCACAAACATGCTTTTCCACATCAGTGCTAAAGAAGAGGTTCTTCCCCCTGCATTTCTTCACCACCTCATCCAAACCAGGTTCGTAGATGGGAAGCTGATCGCTGTTCCAGGCGTTGATACGTGGAACAGCAATGTCCACGACAGCTACTTCAATTTCAGGGCACTTGAGTGCAATAACAGCCATAGTAGGGCCACCAACATAGCCAGCACCAATACAGCAGATCTTCACCATCTTTTAGTATAGCTTAGCCTGGTTAAAGAAAGGATGCAAATTTCGGAATATTTTAAAACGACCAGTAGATATAAAAAAAACACTACTAAAAGGGTAGGAGAATGATTAAGATCTGAAGGCAGAACAAAGATTTGTCTATCTCATAGGAAGATAAGAAAACAGCCACCAATTCCTTAATACATTAAAAATGCAGTACAACAAACAAATAAGAAGACCTAGTACACTCCCCAAAGTAAGATGCACCAAAGGATGCAAATTTGATAACATTTAAAACCAACTAGGGGAAATAAATAACATCACAAAAAAGGGTAGAAGAATGATGAAGATCCAAAGGTTATCTCACAGGAAGATAAGACTACAGCCAACTTTCTTAATACATTAAAATACAGTACAACTAATAGATAAGAATACCAAGTACAGTCCCCATTGTAAGATACAGAACAAACATGCTCATAAAGAATCAAACCGATAAATTTACTCAAAGATTATAGAAACACACAAAGATCCTTGAATTTATAACAATAGTGGCCCATTTGTACAAGAAAACAAATTAATGGGAATTGTTTTGGAAAAATCATACTTAAAACCACGAATCTTACCATGAAAATCATGTCGACATGGGCAGTAATAACATGATTTAAATTCTCATGCTTGACATTTCCATTTGAGATGTGGGTATGAATGGCAAGAGTGCTTGCTTTCCCACAAACACTTGAAATTTTTTCTTTGCAAGCATGAAGCATCTCAGAAACATTTCATGGGAAAAAAAATATTCACACTCAATTACTATTCTCATTAATTAATTACCTTAAACCAAACAAAAGTAGACACAATGAGACTTTTTTCTTATTTTTTTGCTTTTGGTTAAAAAAAAAAAAAGAAAAAAAGTACAAGACATTCTCCTTTACAGAAAAGCTTTTATACAGTCTATATGATACTAATAGCACATGACTAAAATCTTAACATTGAAGAAAGCTAAATGGAATGATAAGGAAATCAGATCCAGAGATGAAATAGCTAAAACAGCCATTAGAGGTGAAGATCCAATGATCTACTGAATAAAAGGTGTAATTTTTGAAGTGGGGTGAGTGTAACCATGATCTATCAAGTATCAAATTGACAACCCCTCAACTATAAAACATCACATTGCATAAACACAAATTGTTACAAACAACAAAACAAAACTCAGCTACCAGATCCGGATCCATACAAAATCAATTCACCCCACCTCAAAACCCGCCATTTTCGATTTTTCCCATCACCAAAATTCAGATCAAATCGCCAAAAACAGCACCAATTCTCGACAAACAAAACGATACCCACCAAAATTGATGAACTAATCGTGAAAACCAAGCATTACCCACAAAAACTCAGCCCATAAATCAACAACATTTGAAACAAAACCAAACCAAACACAGCAAAAATGCCACAAGATCAAAGAAATCACATAAAAAAAAACAAAAACAAAAGATTAGACCAGGGATTTACCTCCCAATGCGTGCAATTGATGCTTTGCTTTGCTACAGGAACGAGAGAAGAGATCTGAGGGAGAAAGATAGAGAGAGATGGAGCGAAAGAGGAGGGAGGAGTCGCTTGTGCCGACGAATGAGGGACGAAAGGGAGCTCTGTATTTATATATATTTGTCTGTAAAATTTGAGCCCAAGATTTTTTATTTATTTTTTATTTTTTTTTTGTTGGTGGAAGATTGATTTTATTTTGTTTTTTTGCTATAATAAGCTGTGTGGAGAGTGATTTATTTTCTCCATGTTTTGGTGCTCCTCTCCCGTGGTCACTCATTAAACTTACCAACCAACCACCGACGCCTTCTTAAATCTTAATCACCTAGATGTTACTCCAACCCAATTTGTATAGAGGTGTTCAAATACGGGTTCGGGTCGTTTACACCTTACACGCCTATGTCGAATGCGAGAGATTATTACATGTTTCAAAATTTAAAATATATATAGTCTTTGTTTCAATTTAAGTGGAATTCACTTTGATTCATCCAAAAAAATACATAAATATCTTTTTTATTTTTTTTAAAGAGAGGGAAGTGAATGGTTCCGAACTGTTTAATAATTTGTCGGTGAATGCAGGTATATAATCTCAGTTGATTATTGATTTTAATAAATTTTGTTTATTCTATTTATTTTGGTTATTTTTTTTGTTGATTCCACTTATTTTTTGTGATTCTACTCATTCGACTAAGTACAATTAGCTTATTTTGTTGATTTTTGGTAAAATCATTATAAATGAGAAAAAATCAATTAAGGACTACGTATCAAATCCATAGAAATCTTGGGTTTTAAACAACTTGATGGATACCAAATATATATATATAATTACCCAAATCCTACCTTAACGGCTTGTTTGATACTACAAGTCTAGGTACATTATACCCACCCACAAGGATTATAACGACATGACAAAATTGTAGTATTATTGAGGCCCTTTATTGTGACATGAATTTCAAACCACATGTTACTTACTGTCCTTGATGAAGCCAATAGCCTAATGTTGTGTGCTATCAGTCTCTATTTATTTTACCTAAATCATGTTGTACTGAATTAATTTAAATAGAATCTGAATAAATTGTAATATTTGAGATAGAAAATAAGTTGTTGAGCTAAAATAAATTGAAATGAAATTCACAAAGCCTAAATTGCTTGAACAAAGAAGTTACGTGTGCTTACTACTCAAGCTGAATTCATAAGTCGAGTGTTTGAACTTCATTTAGTAGACTTGTAATTAAGCTGGTTTCTTCTTAAAGGAACAAGACGAATACAAATGTTTCTATTATGTATGAGAGGGTTAAGAATAATGGTAATCGGAAATGGAAGAAGTGGAAAGCGAAGAACTAAAATAATTTTAAAGTGAATGAAGGAGATATTTGTTTCAAATACATGTCATGGTAGTAGCAGCGATGATGAAATGTTAGTGATAAAGAGGAGGTTGAGAAAACTTGGAACTTGGGAAAAGCTTTAGAATTGGTGGTTAAAAATAATCGGGAAGTGATCCAAGCTCAATCTCAAGTGAGATTGAGTGCTAGACTAAGCAAATATGGGATTGAAGAGATATGAACAACACAATACTCAAAAGAGAAGACACTGGAAAGCAACAAAAGTGAAAATAATTTTTGAGTGTTATCTCGTGGTTTTTTAAGAAGGGATAATTGTGCTTACTATTTTAAAAGTGTTGTGTTGCTTTGTTGGTTATTTGTTACAGCTAGATCTTGTCTTTCGGTTTACTCATTATATGGTGAATGTCTTGCTTCAATGAAATTTCTATTTACTGAAAAGTTTATAGGAATAAGCATGAGTTAGTTGTTTGCTTATGTCAATTTCTTTCTTTCTTTTTTTTTTTTTTTTTTTTGGTGTCAATGTTTGCTTTAATGAAGAAACAAGTACTTTGCCCAAAAGAAAAGGAATAATATAAGTAAAAGTAATTTTGTTGGTCAAAATCAGAAATCTTAAAATTTCTAATTAATTTTGTAAAACTTATCAATCATGCAACGATAGTTTAACAAGTTCTTCAAACACCATCGCTTCGAGTTTCTCCTATGTGGGACAATATATAAAGTGGTTTATAATCAAAACCCAAATTTTTACACTGGATATAATTACCACCTTTTTTTAAATAAAAATAGTTACTATCACTTCATGTAGGAGATAGTAACATTAGTCCGACACGAAAATTCCATAATTTCACAAAATAATTATTGATGTAAGTATATGATTTCAAGTTTTTACATATAGGCCCACTAAAATACAAACCATAACCCCTCCATAATAAGAAACGTGACGAATATACCCTTTTACCCCTCCTGATCAATAACAACTTGCATTTGTTGTCAAGTAGAAAACAGTAGACAATGTTGACAACTTGTGAATAATGCTGAGAACTTGGTTGACATATATATGGATCTTTCACTACCATTTTCCAGTGTCCATCGTTAGATTCCTTGCACAATAAATTCTTGATGATCACATTCCATGTGATTATTGTCATTCACCAATCTTCTCAAAAGTTCATTTTAAGGGTACGTTCTTTTCGTCTTGTTTTTGCTAGAATCCATCATATTCTAGCAAATCACAACAATTTATAACAAACTCCAGCAATTAGTAAAATTTTCAACAACCTCCAGCAACTCCCAGCAGACAATAAAAAAATTCCAGCACTAGAGTAACAAAAATCAACAATTCCAGCAAATCTCATCATTTTCCACCAAAACCCAACAACTTAAAGCAAACTCCACCAATCAGCAAAAAGTTACAACAACTTCCAACAAACTCCAACTCTAGCACTCCAAAAACTAGATGCAAAGAACAGATCATAAGATCTTCCACTACCATTTTAAGCACACAATTTTATGCAAAATATTATTGCATTTATGTTCAAACTAAAGAGATTCTAGTTATTAACCATATATTATTTTAGAAAAAAATGATCAAACTTGGTGTTTTTGATTAGTAAACACCGAGGAAAGTCTTTATCAATTGGGGGAGTAGTAGCAACTAATAGCAAAATAATAAATATTCCCTTTAAAAGATCAAAATTAAAATTTGTTTGTTCTTGTAGGGAACTAGTTAGGTGTCTCATTAGTTACAATTTCTTTCATAATTATTTTAACAAAAAATTAAAGATAATAAATATATACTCATATAGGTCCACCATCGGTTACTCCTACTTAAGGGGGTACCTAACCAATTAAGTTGCATTCTTTTTAAGGTAGGAATGGAGGAAAATACGACTACAACCCATTGAAATCTTTTTATTATTATTTTTTTAATTGTTATGTTATTAGATTAAAGTTCTGTTCTGGTTTTAAAATGCTACTCCCTCCATTATGTAAAGAAGGTGACTCTTAGTTATGTGAGTTGCGTAAAACAAAGCGTCACCTTGTTTGTAGAACGGAGGGAGTACTTTTTTTGTTTAAATTTTTTTTTTTTTTTTCTAGCGTTGATCTGAAAGTTAAGGACAAACAACGAAATAGTCCCAAGACTCCCAACCCACGTAGCAATTTACCGTAGAGAGAAAAAAAAGGTTAAGCTCCATATTGATTGCTATCATGCATTGCATGCATGGTCCTAAATGGGAATTTTCAATAGTAGAGATATTCATATTATATTAGAGAAAGAAAACTTAGGAAGTAAAGAAATGAAACTTGGAAAATCAGGAAATTAAATGATGGTAGCAGGTGCAGAGCAGTGGCACAGAGATGATTGAGTAGGATCTAAGTAAAGTCAAATAAACTTAATTAGCATAAACTAAACAATTAAGACTATGATCCTTATGAAATTAATGGTGGGTTGAAATTGAATGGTACTGGAACTATATTATATTAGGACGGTGGTCAATAGATGTAACAAACTAAGAATATTCTTTAATACTATTATATAGTACTGTGTATAATTAGTAAGGAATTTGCATGGAAATATAATAATTAAGGCTTTGTTCTCTACAACTTATTTTTGTTGATATTTATTGTTGATTATTTATTTTTGTTGATTTTATTGATTTTTGTTGATTTTTATTGATTTTACTGATTTTTGTTGATTTTTGCTGATTTTACTGTTTTTTGTTGATTTTGCTGAAATCAACAAAAATAAGCTTTAGAGAACAAGACCTAACTATGTAATAATACATATCAATAATGGTTGTGGTGAGTGGTCCGATACTCTCATCTTCTTATTAACGGATTGATTAGTGCGTACATTTCAATAAATAAAGTGATTACATTTGTTGTAAGTGTGTGGTTTAATATATTGACATATGAGTCGTAGAGGTGATATTGATAAATAGGAAATTAAATGTATAATAATGTCCAAAAATTGCGGAAGCAGATCAGATAGATGTGGGTGCAAATTAAACATGCGAAACACTATTTGCATTGATCATTCACTTGGTCCCAATTAGCTTGTCTGGTTCCATTATTCTTTTGTACGACTAGTTTGGAAGTTTGGTAGCTAGTATTTCAATTCATTTTTTTTATTAATTTTCTGTCTTCTACGCTAGAATTGGTCATTCCTTAATGTGTCTCCTATAAGATCATTTCTGTAAGTTGGTGGCTACATTTTCCTTTTATATTGTAACATTTGAATTTTAGTGCATAATTTTTTGATTTCAGCTTGACTACATCTTCGAGGATTACGTTAGGACTATTAATGGAAGTTTCTCAATATATATCTAGCATATATAAGGAGAAAACAGAAAAATCATGACATGATTGAAAACCCACTCTAACCAATATGGGACAAAGGATCTAATGATTTCAATACTTCATTTGTCAAAATAGTACTCCCTCCGTTTCAATTTAATGTTAATGGTTTGACTTTTTGAGTCAAAGTTTACAAACTTTGACTATTAATTTGCAAAAAAGTATAATAATATAGAAAGTAAAAATATAATTTTTGGATTCATCTTAAATAGTAATTTTAATTTAT
>BSSO01008474.1:0-10113 GCA_030267885.1 Mesembryanthemum crystallinum | reverse complement strand
ATAATAATTCAGTTCAGTTCAGTTCCAATCAGTTAAGTTCAGTTCAGTTCAGATCAGTTCAGTTCAGTTCAGTTTTTTTCAGGTGACGAGAACATAGCCTTAGAGGGCCTATAAGAATGTGCTAGGCAGGTTAGGTTCATGTTCAAAGTCCTTAACCCATGCTAGAGCTGCCTACGTACATTACTCTAGAACCTAATCTGATGTCTTGCTTTGCTTTTGAATTGTTTCATTGGATTGTCTGTTTGCTTATATTTCCCTAATCTTATGACATGGTATTGAGTTATATAAATGGTGGTTTAGGTGTTAAATACATGCCAAAAGTGCCTAGGTAATTATTGTTTCAAATTTGAATTTTTGTATTGTGGGCTGAACTGTTGTTTGCGGCTGCTGTTTTGTTGCTGGGCTGCTGTTGTTAGACGCTATTTTATTGCTGCTGCATTGCTGTTTTGTTAGGAATCCATGGACACCTACCCAAGCTTGTTACTCATGGTTTTCTAGACTGTTTCTCGTATATTGACATCTGTTCTGCATTCCTCTATTTTAGATCAGATTTTTGATGTTTTGAGCATATCTCTTCATTTTTTTTTTTTTTTTTTTTTCTGTCAAGAGGTATCCTGGGACCTTACGGCCCAGACTAATCCCCTAGGGTCCCGGGATATCATTCCCCAGAGGGTAAGACCAGGTTAAACTCTCCCCTCACAAGGAGAGCCCGTGGCCACTAGGCGGGGNTTTTTTTTTTTTTTTGTTTTTTTTTTTCCTTTGTGTTGTACGCTTATCTAAAAAAATATTACAGTTGATTTCTTTGGTTAATTGTTTGTATGTTGATATGTATAACTTCCATGTTTTGTTTAGGTGCCTTAACTAAATTTGTGAAAGATGATAATAACATAGGGTCACATATGACCTTATATTCATGGTTAAAATTTAAGAAAAATTTGTCAAAAACCACCTTTTAAAATATGACTTTTTTTATGCAGCCACCTTATATAAATTTTTTTTAACAAAACCACCTTATAAAATATTTTCGATTAAATCCAGTCACCTTAAGCCTTTTTCCAGCGAAAAAATAAAGTGAATTGTTGCCATTTTTGTAGATTAAATGAATCACATGCAAGTCATATGAGGGTAGTTTGGTCAATTCACTTTGTTTTTTTGGCCGGAAAAGAGGTTAAGGTGGTTGGACTTGATCGAAATTATTTTATAAGGTGGTTTCGGTTAAAATAAATTATATAAAGTGCCTGCATAAAAAAGTCATATTTTATAAGATGGTTTCTAACAAATTTTTCTAAAATTAATGCTAGAAATTAAATGTGACCACCAACTCTAAACGAATGGAATATGTAAATATGTTATTGTGACTAGTGTAATGCAGCACATAAATATGTTGCAGGATTTATTGCAGTTGATGTTGTTGGTATCTATCAATTACGTATTGAAGTTTTAAGGAATCAAGATTTAATTTAGTTTGGGTTCACGAGTTAAAAATTGCAACTAATAATAGTATCACTTCAATTTTTCTAGTCTCCCTCTTAAGCAGACTTTTAATTCAACGTCTCGAGCACGTATTGACTATTAAAAATTAAAAAATAGTTATAAATTCAAATACAAATCCTATATCTATCCTCACAAGATTTTCTAGTTTGACCTTTTGGACTAACTTTGAGCAGTATTTTTCATCATTGTGAATTATTCTGTTAAAAAAAAAATTATTGAAAGTATTTTCTAAGTCTCACATTCAACAAATTTATTAGCTATTGTGGAGTAATAGTTATCCTAGTTTCTTCATGTATATATTTGTCATTTTTTATAGTCATTGGGATATTCAGTAATAAAGTATTAGTTATTGAGATTAACCAATAGCGGTTAAAACCAATATAAAAAAACTACTCACCTCATAACCACTACCTCAAAAGTAATTTCATTTTCATTTCAAAATTCAATCATTCTCTTATTAGGTGGTCTGATATATTAGGCGAGTACTAGGCAAACAAAAAAAGTACTGTGTAAATAAAATACAGTACTAGAATGGTATTGGGTTAAAAAAAAAAAAAAAAAATTGGTATTAGTTTTTAGTCGTCAGTACTAATATTTGGTTTATCAGTACCATTTTATAGACTACCGGTACATTCCGCCTGATATAACATTTTGTGCTCAAAATTATCTTAAAATTTAAACCACAATTGTAAAAATCATCTATCACAGGAATGTGTTAGTTAACATTTAATTGAAAATCTATCTGGTGCAATTTTGAATCAATCAAACCACAAAATAAGATTAGCAACAAGTAGGCAGCAGTCCTCATCTGAATGTTTACTACCCCGTCACAATATGTGACCTTATGAAAGCTCCAAGAAAAAGAGACAAGTATTACTAAAAAGAAAATTATGAGGAGAAAAGGTCAAGCCAAATTTGCATGCCATTGCAACTTATAACTGGTCAACATCCTCCAACGGTCTATTCTTTGTTTTACTACCAACTTGGCATTGCTTATAAATACTTCAGCACACAATCTCTCAAAAACCTCATAATCAATACAAACCAAAACATTCTCTCAATCTCAAAAACAAACCACCACCATCACAAACAACAACAACAACAACAACAACAACAAAAACCCAACACAACACAGTACAAGATTATCCAAAATCTCATTGATAAAGAAAATGGTTACACTACATGCTTCGATGGCTGCTGTAACTACTACTGCTTCCACAAATCATACACAGTCTTTGGTTCGTGTGACCGCGATTCCTAACTTGAGAATTAGATCGGCCATTTCCATTCCAAGGATACCAAATGGAAAGGTCTTGAAAGAGAGAGTACTAAACATGTCATCAGTGTCAAACACCCTCTTCAACAAAAACACAAGAGTCACCCCATTATTAGAAAAAGTCACCCCTATAAAAGTGGAGGAGATTATTGATCAAGAGATTGTTAGTACACTAAACACAACTAAGATATACATTCTCTTGGAAACAGTCATAGATAGAATAGAGATGCACAACAACATTGGTGAGCAACGCAACAACTGGAATTCCTTGTTGCTCAACTCCCTCAACATGATCACCCTTACCGCCACCACCATGGCGGCTCTCGCCTCCGTGGAGGCTGGTAGCGACGTCATTTCTCCATCTTTGAAGGTTGCTTCCGTCTTTCTTTTCACCGCCGCAATGGGGATCACGTTGATCATGAACAAGATCCAACCATCGCAGCTGGTTGAGGAGCAAAGAAATGCTGTGAGGCTATTCAAGCAGCTTAAAACCCAAATCCAAACCACTTTGGCTCTTGGAGCCCCGACTGAGGATGACATGCAGGACGCCATGGAGCGGGTATTAGCCGCTGACAAGGCGTACCCGCTCCCACTCCTAAACGGGGCTATGATCGAGAAATTCCCCGAGACATTCGAGCCCGCCACGTGGTGGCCTACCGCCTCGAAGAAAGCACAATCGCCACGTCAGCAAGGAGGAGTGGGCGATGTTAAGAATAATAATGGATGGAGTGAGGAGTTGGAGGAGGAGATGAGAGAGGTAGTTGGAGTGATAGAAAGGAAAGACAAGGAGGATTATTACAACTTAGGGAACAAGGCATTGAAGATTAGCAAAATGCTAGCAAAGGCGGGCCCACTGTTGATGGGGACCGCGGCTGTGGGGTCTGCTTTCGTTGGCCATGGCGGGGCGTGGGGTGGGGTGGTGGCGGCCGTGGCGGGGTCGTTGGGAAGCGTGGTGAACACGGTAGAGCATGGTGGACAAGTAGGTATGGTGTTGGAGATGTATAGGAATTGTGCTGGCTTTTTTAGCCTCTTGGAAGAGAAGGTTGAGTGTACATTGGAAGAGAAAGATTTGGGGAGGAGAGAAAATGGAGAGTTGTTTGAGATGAAAATGGCTTTGCATTTGGGGAGAAGCTTGTCTGATCTTAGAGATTTGGCTCATAAATCAAGAACAAATGGTGGGTGTGTTGATGAATTTGCTAGTAAACTCTTTTGATCATTCAAAAAATGGAGTTTAGAGATTGTAGTTTAGGGATATGATTATTCTTTCATTCTTTCTTTCTTTGAAGTAGTCTTTCATTCTTTCATATGTTAAAGAAGTTTAGGTGATGTATATTATACTAATGTAGTTAGATTTGATCACATTCATCCTTTGAAAGTGATCTCCTATTTCCTTAAATAGTGGAAATTAGGTAGCCAATTCATTTGGATAATTGTAATCGTATTGTATATGATAATCTCGAGTATTCTGTTTCAATCTATATTGTGATAGTTGGATTTTCCAAAAAGAATCACTAAATATAGTGAGGAAATAGCATTAATAATCTTCTGCATTGTCCACGTATTAAAATTTTGCACCTAGATCATCCAAGAATGGAGCATATAAATAACAAAATTTTGCATCTACATTTATCCAAGGATCTCGATCCACATAATAAAATTATCGCATAGCAAGTAAGAAAGACAAATTGCATTGGTAAAGATGTCGATGATACATGAGATTTCCTGGGGTCTTCAAATAATCTAAGAATCGACTCCATAACATAATACAATAATTACAGGGAGGCGTTTAAAAAAAAACTATGACTTAATACAATTTGGAATTAGCGCTTATTTCAATATACTTCCAAGAGTGCGCCAATTACTTTTGCACTTTAAGATTGTTTTTCATAATCCAGGGAGTCGTACTTTGACTCAAACCCTAATATTAAAAGTTTCCAAGTTGACCAGTCATGTCTACTTTACTACCATAATTTTTCAACTCGGTCAATCATCATATTGAAAGGAAACTGGACATTAGTATTTAGAGTAATAAAGACTACTTATGAGAATGTCACGATGTCATGAATTGGATCCAAGGTCGACTCATACAAATCTTGGGTTTTCAACTGGGGCATATTTTGATGAAATATTGTAACTTAATTATGACCTTTAAAATTAGCCAATCTTATGACTCTTTAACCTGGTTTACTTATGTGTATCAGAACATTACCATTCCTAAGGAGACAAACTTATAATGAAGATATATAATGATGACTTTATGAGGTGTCTTGATGTCACCAAATAACCTAAGGGTTGACCTCGAGACATGAGTAATATCATGTGTTTTGACCATGACTCACTTTGATCAAACTGTGATTTTTATACCCTTCCAAGTTAACCCATATGGATACCTCTCAAAATCTGTTTTTCTATTGTGCTTATGTAATTTTGATATCTGAACGAATAGTAATATATGAGTGAAACTAAATAAGTTATATAACTTTAAACTAAAAGCTAAATGTTATCTACAAAGTGAACATATTCTTACTAAAATGTTTGTTACTAGAGAATAAGAGTAAGGAGTAGATAAATATGATTTTAAAGAACCATCACATCACTTTATGACTCGACTGATAATAAGATGATAAGCCAGAAATTCTATCTCTACAAGTTAACTCATAAAACTCCCAAAAGATCAATTATGTTAAGAAAAATGTAAAATCTATCATTGCATTCTAGTCATAACTACAACTCTACAAATAATGCGCCAATTTTGAATCTCCATTATTCGTATTAAATATTAAGTTTTAAGATAAAAGTTTGATTTAGACTTTGCATATATCATGGTTATCATTTTATATTCAGTTCAATTCTACAACTTGTTTTTTCTAAAATATTTTGTTTAAATACAATTGAAATAATAAACCGAGTTGAAACGAGGAGTTTTATATTGATTAGGTTAGACGGTTGCACACAAGAATTTGCGTTGAAACAAACCGAGTTGAAATGACGAGTTTAGTTTTATATTGATTAGATTAGACAGTTGCACGTAAGAATTTGCGTTGGAATAAACCGAGTTGAAATGAAAGTTTTACATTGATCAGGAGTAAACTAGTAGCTCCTCTAAAATTGGAAGGGTTCGTAAAACACATCCGGTTTTTGGTTACAACATTGGGCTCCGACCGACCGCAGCTCAAGAAGCTACACTTACATTTTCCTGCAAAAACACCTTCTCCCCTTCCCTTCCATTTTCTCTCTCCTCCTTCCTTACGAACCAAGCCGCCGCATCGCTCGGAGATTCTGAGCTCCGGCAACCAAGGTCTACTTTCTCTCTCCTCTCCCACACACCTTCAAATCCTACTTAGATCTATTTGATTTATATTCACTACTTGTTTGTTTCGATTTATCATCTCCTACTATTTTCGTCACTTATTGTTCAGATTTTAAGCAAAGTTTCGATTTTTATTATGTACTGTCACTGATACTTGCTTATACTCCGATCGAGTTTGTTTTACTGTTGGTTTTCGCATTTTATTGAACGTTTCACAATCGAAGGTGATAGATTTTCTGAAATTGGTGTTGTTTATGGTTGAAGGGAGCCATGCTAGGGATTGCACGGAGGAAAGTTGTGCGTAGCGGTGTCTCATCAACTTCGGTTGAGTCTCCTAATTCCTTGATTTGTTTTTCCTGTTTCGCTGTCATAGCAAACATGTCTTTTACATAAATTTAACGTCAAAACACGTCTTTTACATTTATGTTTGGAGTATCAAGGATTTTAACACCCACGTTTAATTTAAAGTTACCCCTATATGTCATACACAGTCACCCCCGCACACTATACGAGTCACCGTTATATATTATAATGAGTCACCATTAATCTTCTTATGAGTACTACCAAGTGTTATATAAATGTTACCCCTAGGTACTATATTAGTGACCTCATATTCCATAAAAAGTCACCCTTACTTTAAAATAAAAAATATACCTCTTTTTCCCCCCTTTTCGTTAAGAGACAAGATTATTTCTCATTATGTTATCAGGGGTGGGATTGTGGTCTTCTGTGAAAGGCAGGATGTACTAAAATTGACTGTTATGGCTTCAACGAATGTGTTTTTCAAATATAAAGAGGACATACCAAAGTTATTATGGTTATTATTTGCCATTGTTACTTGTTGCTCACCCTTTTTGCTTATATTTTTTTTTTTTCTGCTTTGTTCATCTGATCCATCTTTTATCCTCTGTCAACTGCATTATTTCTATTTTGTTAAAGTAACCAATGTGAGCTCTTTTAGGTGGTAACAAATCATCTCACTACTTCATTGAAACTTGCATTTTAACCATCAAAATTTGTATACACTGGGATAGTTTCCTTCAAAGTGTATCTCATAATTGCGATAATTGTCTTGTGTTTTAAGCCTATTAGCTCAATTGGTAGAGCAGTGTGCTATTGTACATGGATGTAGGTTCGAATCCTACATAGGCTACTAAATGAAATCACCTATGAGTTAAAAAGATGTCACATTAATGATATTGTAAAGGTGCTATATTTAAGTATAGGGAAAATCAAATAAAATTCCAGCCTTGGATTTATAAAAGTGGCCCCAAAATATAATGAAAATCACATTCTCCATCCATGTCTCTCAATAATAAAATATAAGTCATATTTTTTATGAATAAGATCAGTCACACCTCATCTAAGTATAAGTGAAGTAAGAGTTTAGAAAACTTCCAACCCCCTCCCCCCACCCCAAATCACACGTCACTCCCATATTCAAGTGTAAGGGGATTTGTAAGTCATCCCCTGGATGAATAAAAGTAACTCCTTGTATACAAGAATAAGTCACCCCACATTCAAATAAAAATGACCGTCTAAATTTACAAAAGTCACCTGATATCTTAGTTGAATGTCAGTCCATCTGTTGAATAAAAAGTTACCCCTTAATTCTTAAGCCATGAACCATGTTATGATTTCTTTTCCTAATAATTTAGGTGTGAGATATATACTTCACATGATTCTTATGGGTGACCCCATATATTTTGTGAGGGTGACTCCATATGCTTTTTAGGGGCGACTTCATGTGCTTTGTACGGTTGACTCAATCAGGATGACTCCACATTATTTGTAAGAGTGACTCAAATAATACTTAAGGGTAACTCCATATTGTTATGGTAATACAGATATTCTTTGGAGTAATACTCCATGCTTTATGAAGGTAACTCCATATGTATTGAAAGGGTGACTACATATGCTATGTAAGGGTAACTCCATATACCTTGTATGTAAAGGTGACTTGAACAATTCTTGTAAGTGACTATATATGCTTTGCGGTGGTGACTTTATTACATTAACGAGGTGACTTCATACGACTTTTAAGGGTGACTTATATGATACTTGGAGGTAACTCCTATCTCTTTGTAAAGGTGACTCCATATACTTTAGAGGGGTGACTCCTCATACTTTTTAGGAGTGACTTAGATAATTTAATAATTGGCAATGACTCCATACGCTTTATAAGGATGACTCCATATGTTTTTATGGGGTGACTCCATATGTTTTGTGGGGGCAACTCATTAAGCTTTGTAAGTGTGACTTCGTTAAATCTTGGGAGTGACTCTATATGTTTTTGTAAAGGTATTGATTCGTTCATGACATTTGGGTTGACTTATTTGGAATTTTAGGGTGACTCATTTAGTATATTGAGGAGACACCATATAATTTATAATGGTGTGAATCATTATGTTTTATAGCGGTGACACATATAGTTCTTGGGGGTGACTCCATATGATAAATAAGGTGACTTGAATCGACTGATTAGGAGTATAATTTTTAACAACTTCTGAAAATACAAGGAAAGATTTTACAGCTTGAAACGTGACACTGGTGTATAGTTACTTGTAGTTTTATTTTAGATACACAATAAACAACACAAACTAGCTAGATTGAAACAAATTTTCAATATTCACAAAACAAAAGCAACAAAGCCTGATAATGGCAGTTCTCTATCACGTTTCCCATTCTATTTCCTCTCATTGTCTCTCCTCAAACAAAATCAATAAACTCCCAATAAATTTCAGTTCTGAAAATCCTCTAATACTTTTTCCACCAATTCACGTACCCCATTTTGTTTTCTCACGATTTTGAAATCGGATCTCAAGCTTTCACATGACTAACAAGAATTATCCATTACAAGCTCTGGTGCCCCTGCAATTGCTCAAAATTCCATTGATGTTGATTAACTCGGGATAAACTAAGCTTCAATGGTGAACGATCTCAGCATTGAAGAGAGAGACTGAATTCTTAGTAGATGGAGGGAGAAGGGGAGAGAGAAGTAAGGTGAGAGAACGACAGTGGTCGAACAGTGCTTTTCACGCGTTAGTTAAAGAAGTAAACAAATGCTTAAATCTGAACCATTCAAAAAATTATATCCAATGGCTAATAATCATTCTCATTTCTCATTTAACAAGTCTTTCTCACCAGATCCCCTCCCTATATATATATATATATATATATATATATATAGATATATAGATATTGGTGACCATAATATACATCCATATATAATATTTTCATAACAAATTGCATATATTGGCTAAGTTGTAGTTTAGAGCACACTCAAAAACAAAGTAACATAGGTACTATGGACATGAAATTGAGTAATTTATTATTTTCGTCAATTATTGTGGTTGCATTTTTATTGTAAGGACAACCTCATGCTTACTTTCAAACTACAAGTATGAACTAAATTGATAGGTGATATTTTTTTTATTGAATATTTTCACTTTGGAAATATATATGCTTGACAATGATAGAAAAAACACATAATTACTACGTGGGTCTACAGAAATAGATAGGTTTCAAATTTAATACTGAAACAATCCATTGGTATTTTGAATTTAGAGTTTTTTTTTTCCCTATAAATAAAGTTTAGGAAGCCTATTAGAAGGAGGTTTACCATTTTTTTTTTTTTTTTTGGTGTCTGCAAGGAGGAAGGAAGTCCCTCCTTGGGCACGCACGGCCTCAAGTATTCCCTAAATTCGTGGTGCTCTCTAGGAGGCTTGAACCCGTGATGTATAAGTTAAAACTTGTTTATCAATGGGCCAACACCTCTTGGGTAGGAGGTTTACCTAATTTAATGTGCTTTTGACTATTTAAATTTTTTGGTTTTATTCTATCATTTACCATAAAGTTAGGGCCTGTTCTTTTCAACTTATTGTGATAAGTTTCAGTTCAGTTCATTCGCAATAAGTTCAGTTCAGTTCAGTTCATTTCAGTCGCAATAAGTTCAGTTCAGTCACAATAAGTTCAGTTCAGTTCAGTTCAGTTCAGTCACAATAAGTTTAACTAAGTTAAGTTAAGTTAATTT
>BSSO01008473.1:0-10114 GCA_030267885.1 Mesembryanthemum crystallinum | reverse complement strand
GAGATGAGACACACTGGTGATCCTGGAACCTTCATTTTCTTTGTTATTCTGCTCCCCTCACACGCTTTAATTTCACACCGTGGAGCGCCTGATCCGAGATGTCTCAATCCAACTTTGAGCTTGTCATGCCAAATATACCGAACTACCTGCAGCACAGACTCGTCTATGCCTTTCCTTTTGTTAACCATAACATAGAAGTTCGAAAGAAAAATAAATAAAAAATGGAAGGAGTACCTTCTCATACTTTGGTCAATTTATTTATTTATTTATTTATTTATTTTTATTTTTTTTTTTGATGTCTACAAGGAGGAACTTCCTTTATCCTTGGGCATTGCTAAAGGGCACCTCCTCTCACATCCCGAACTCATCAATACTCCACTTAGAGAAAGAGTTATCAATGAATCCGGGGCGGGTGAACGCCACACTCAACCCGAAGGTCAAGTGCACAGGTCAAATTAAGAGCTCACACAATTAATAACACAAATCATTTTGTCTAAAAAATGAGAATTAATAGAATTCATTCTTAAACCAAGTAAATAAACAAATACAATGGCTCCAAACATGGCCACTAAATTCATAATCCGAAGAATATAAAATTGTCTTCAATAAAAAACTAGGTGAACTCTCATCATAGCCCACAGCGACGGCTCATCGTACATTGATCAACCTAGAACAAGAGAATTCCAATCACACAGGGAAAACAGTGTTAGGATATGACTTGAATTCACGAGTTAATCTCAAAGGCTAATCAATGCAAACGGCTAGATGATATGTAAGAGGCGTGGTCGAAGGTGAAACAAATAGAGGCGAAAAAGGGCATAAAGTGCAAGTACAGGGCTGCCCGGGCAAGTAGGATTTGCTGCCCGTTCGGGCGGCAATGTAGAGAAGGGTGTTGGGGCAGCGAGCAGGGCCGCCTGCCCGGGCAGCTTTGGCGCCCGGCCGGGCGGGCTGGCGCGGGCCAGTTTCTGCGTGATTCTTCGCCAGATTTGCTTAGTTGGTTTTTTGGAAGGTTTCCTAATCCTAATATAATTCCAATGGCAGCCAAAGAGACCTAAACCTAGTTCATTTACGGTTATAGTTGCCTATATATATCATTAGCCATGAAGTTAATTTTGTATCTAGATTCAGAATTTTCAACAAAAATTCTCTAGGGTTTAGAGTGGTTGAGTGTGATTCTCAAGATGTGAGGATGTTCTTCGCTTGAGTGTTCTTGAGGGTGCCCCTAATACCTTCATGATTAAAAGAGCCTTGTGAAATTTAAGAGATACAGTTTGTGCGGGAAAGATTCCCATTTGTAATCTCCTTTGATATTAGTGAATTGTTCTTCCTCTGGTCCGTGGTTTTTACCCAGTTTGGGGTTTTCCATGTATATTTGTGTGTCTTGTTCTCCTATTTAGATCTATTTATGTTCTTCGCATTATTTACAGTAATTGATGTGTTGTCGTTGTAATCACTCCTGGGATTAAGGGGATTAAATTCCTAACAAATTGGTATCACAGCCCATGGTTGTGGATTGCGTTTGTTTGGCAACAATCAGGTTTGATATTGCAAAGATTTAAGAAGTTCAAGATGTGTTCTTGGTTTGGAGAAGGCACTATAAGGAAGGGAAGATCAGCTGCATCAGGTGTATGCGTAAGATCAAGGAGACTTATCTCGAGGTTCTAATCAAGTGACTCGGGACGGGGTTTTGTGAACGAAGTTTGGGGAGATTAACGCCGGTTCGCAAGTTAAGGGAGTACTCGTTGGTTGCTCAAGACATTCTTGGAGCAAGTTCAGTTTAACGTGGAGCCAGTTTGGGTTTCGCAGGGATGAAGCAACTCAATTAAGCTCACCTAGGGTTTCGTGGAGAATTCGAGCCAAGGTGGAGATTTGTTAGGATATGACTCGAATTCACGAGTTAATCTCAAAGGCTAATCAAGCGGCTAGATGATATGCAAGAAGAATGGTCGAAGGTGAAGCAAATAGAGGCGAAAAAGGGCATAAAGTGCAGGTACAGGGCTGCCCGGGCAAGCAGGATTGTTGCTTGCCCAGGCGGCAATGTCGAGAAGGGTGTTGTGGCAGTGAGCAGAGCCGCGTGCCTGGGCAGCTTTGGCGCCCGGCCGGACGGGCTGACGCGGGCCAGTTTTCGCGTGATTTCTTCGCCAGATTTGCTTAGTTGGTTTTTTGGAAGGTTTCCTAATCCAAATATAATTCTATGGTGGCCAAAGAGACCTAAACCTAGTTGGGTTAGGGTTATGTAGTAGTTGCCTATATATATCATTAACCATTATGTTAATTTTGTATCTAGATTCAAAATTCTCAACAGAAATTCTCTAGGGTTTAGAGTGGTTGAGTGTGATTCTCAAGATGTGTGGATGTTCCTCCCTTGAGTGTTCTTGAGGGTGCCCCTAATTCCTTCAAGATTAAGAGAGACTTCTTAGATTTAAGAGATACAGTTTGTGTGGGAAAGTTTCCCATTTGTAATCTCCATTGATATTAGTGAATTGTTCTTCCTCTGGTCCGTTATTTTTACCCAGTTTGGGGTTTTCCACGTATATTTGTGTGTTTTGTTCTCATATTTAGATTTATTTATGTTCTTCGCACTATTTACAGTAATTGATGTGTTGTCGTTGTAATCACTACTGGGATTAAGGGGATCAAATTCCTAACAAACATAAATTCATAAAATCAGTACAAACAAAGTAAGGCATCCAAATTCCGTAAAATACATAACACACACTCGAAAGAGGTTTTGTTTAGGAAAATTTGCGAGGATACACCTAATTTATACCACTTTTTGTGGGGATACACCTAATAAAATCATTTTTGCAGATAAACACCCATAAATTATTTTTCATTGTGGAGTTACACCTTAGTCCATTTTCCGGCCAAATTAAGACATGCGATGACCAAGATACCCTTGGTATAATGAATTTTATTTTCCATATCAGTAAACATTTTTCTAATTCCTTTATAAAAAAATTTCCCTCCAAATGAAAACCCATTTTCTTCCAAATGAAGTGAACTGAGCTTTTCTCTCTCTGACATCTCGTTCTCTTCCTCTCTCAAATCTTCTCTCTAAATTGAAAGGTGTTCAGCTAGCAAGGACAACAACATCACTAGTTAAATCCCTTACTTTAAATTTTTCATTTTGTTCTTTCAATACATTTCAATAAACTTTGGTAACATTTTCGATTTAGGGTCTAAATGTTCAAATTAAAGTTTTGATTTGGCCATTTGTCCAATTGTACAGTATCCATGTTAGAAGCTTCAAGCCTCCGATGACTCCTGATGAAGCTAGAAGCTTCAATTTTCACCCCCAATTGCTCAGTTTAGCCAACGAAATTGAAGATATGGAGATTCACAGAGAGAATTGTAAATGGGAGAGAGAGTGTGAAGGGTTTGAACTTCATTGACTGGGGTGTAAGTGGGTAGATAGCAAATTAATTGGAGGGAAAAAAATTAGATATTTTGTTAAGAATTTGGGATTTTTATTTACAGGCATAACAAATATGGGAAATTAATTTATGAAAATGGAAATTATATAAACCAAGGGTACTTCTGTTATCCAATGTCTTAATTTGGCCGGAAAATGGACTAAGGTGTAACTCCACAATGAAAAATATTTTTATTAGGTGTTTATCTACAAAAATGATTTAATTAGGTATATCCCCACAAAAAATGGAATAAATTAGGTGTATTCCCGCAATTTTTCCTTTTGTTTATTGAGAAATAATTCATTTGAATGCACATAGGAACATATAATCATATAAGGGTCCGATTGCGACTAATTCCCATAAGTGTGACAAACAATTACAATAAGAAGGTGTCATTTTTAGAGAAAAAGAGAGCCCACTAACTGATATCAAAATATCATGACATTAGTGAAATAATAAAGCAGTAGAGCGCTCAAGCTATAATTTTGTATGATTAGTAGATTCTATCCATGGACTTATAGACTCATACTCTCATAGTATGCATACCACCCTACGCACTCATATGCACAAATTAGGGATTTGGAGATCGCCATACTTGACTAACATTATTAACCTTAGAAAGCCGGTTTTGGACACAACCCTAAGTGATGACCCCTTGGGTTTAGACTTGATAAAGTACACTCTGTTTACTCACATTCGCCTCTAGGAGTCTTATTCTCTTTATTAAATCATTCAAGTAATTCCATATGCAGGAAAGAGTATTTTGATAACTCAAGACTATATCCAAGTGTAACTCATAATTGGGATTGCCCTAATATAACATAGTAGTCACATGCTATTGAGTATATAAACTTACAGAGTTTAGGCTACCATATGAAGGTTTATCAACTCTAATCATGAACTCTAAAACATATAATCGAATGATAATTCATGAATAACCACATATGATCTCATGATTGCATGTAGATGATCATTAAAAAATTCAACAAGCTAAGTTATACATTGAAGACATATGACTCTAAATAACATGTTTCATGTTAAGAAAATTTGATGCTAATAATCCAACCTTTGGGCGGTCCAACAAACATAATCCCACATTCAGAAATTGACAAGAATAATCTCACATTTACCTTCGTCCCACAATAATGGTCCAAGTGACATATCTATTAACTCCCAGTTGTGGAAATGATGACGTGGTAGGGGTTTGTTACTAATGTCATTGAACCATTTACTTGTTAACACATGTCATGCCATCATTTCCATACATTGGAGCTAACGGAGATGTCACTTGACCCATTATTGTAAGACAGAGGTAAATGTGGGATTATTTTTGTCAATTTCTGAATGTGGGATTATTTTTCTTCGACCGCCCAAAGGTTAGATTATTGGCATCAAATTTTCCAAAATATAAGAACTCGACAATCAATTATCAAGCATTTAACATCATGCACTTGATTATCTAAATATGCCATAATTAATTAAGCATATATCTTATGTTATGCAACTAATTCGAAAATATGGCATAATAACTATAAATCATGCATCGGATTTATAATAGAGAAGGCACGCGCATTACCTTATAAACACTCATAACAAGACAAATTGCTAGCACGGTAGTCCTAGATCGATCACTCGGGATTTACTACATAAAGGAATCTACTTTAATTAGTAAAGGGAATTTAAATCTCACTAATTGAGAAAGGAAACATAATTGAATTTTCTAAAATAAGCTAAATAGAATAAGGGAATAAAAATCATTTCTAAAATAAAATAGGAAACATTATAAAAATATAAACTCTAGAATTTGGAATATTCATGACTTCCAAATTAGAGTTGGTCAATTAGGAAAATTTGATCTCTTCTAAATCATTCTTTAGGAAGTTCCCAACTAGCACCAAAACACCCAAAAACACTATTTTTGGAAATAATTAATATTCTGAAAATTGAATAAATATTTCCAGAATATATAAAACATAAAATTCAAAAGTTTATAATTTCTAATTTCTGAAATTAATTTACGAAAATCAAAAGATATAATTTTTAACCAAAAACAAAATAAAAAATAATTTCATTTACAAAACCCTAAGGCGGTGTTTACTTAGATGTAATGATAATTACATTGTAGTGGAGATTTTATAGTTATAAACATGCTCATGGCTACTCATAGAATGTCTAGTTGTTAGGTTGGTTGTAAACACTATTACTTCTAGTCATGTAATGATGATTACATGGGTTGTATTAGAGTAATTGTGATTACGTAGATTGATGTAATCATTTACACCTCTCTCAATCACTCCCCTCAATTCTCTCTGTTCCACCCCTACCTTCCACTCACTAAATGATGCATTTACATTGTAATCAAAATTACATCCAAGTAAATAAGTCCTAACGTAAAACCCAAGAAACAGAAAACAACAGAACCATCACCAAACACCATCACCACCGACACCACCACGACTTGGCTAGTCGGCGGCAGGCTCAGGCGAGAAAACGAGAGGGAGAGCAAGGAGGCGAGGGACCCACGGCGGGGCCTAACCCGCTGGCAGTGCCTTGGCTAGCCCAAAAGCCACTGGCGATTCCAGTGGTGGCGCCACCCGACCTGGGCCCATCTACAGCGACGCACTCCCAAACGGGAGGCTTCGGGCCTTTGCATGTGAGAAAGGGGGAGAGAGAGAGGCTAGTTGGTCACAGCCTTTTGGCCGATCACCACCATTGCTCACCCGGCTACGACGATCACCGAACTAAAGCCGGGCTAGGTGACCCCCAATGCCCACGGCAATACACGAGGGAGAGAGAGAAAACGAGAGAGAAAGAGAAAAAGAAAGGGATGAGAGAGGTGGTGCTCGGCCCTAGTGGTCGGCCACCCCTCGGGGTTGCTACCTGGCTAGAGAGAGAAAAGGGAGAGGGGATTCAAGAAAGAGAAAGCGAAATACCTAGTGTGAAGGTATGGGGAATTGTGAGGAGAAGAATTGACCCCTGGGGTCCTTATATAGGTATTGGGGTTGATTAGGGCTCCCTGTTTAACCTAAACTCAATCCTGTGACCCATAACTCTCCAGTCCTACACTCATCCCAAGAGAATCGGGTTTCTCTAGCCCAATTCATTAAAAAATGGATTAAGGCTATTTAGTCCAATAAAACGATTAAAGCGATTTAATTTCTAATTAAATCCTTTGAATAAATAGACGATATAATTCTCAATTTTTTTAAATAATTAATTATGAGAATTCAATATTTATTATTAAATCTCATAATTCAAATAAACCAAATAATTTAAATAATCTTTAAATGAAAATTATCGTATTATTAAACAACAATATTTTCAAATAGCCTTTTGAAATACTCCCTCCATCCCTTAAAGATTGTCAAGTTTAGGAAAGGTACAAAAATAAGGGAACATCATTTATTGTTTTGTATTTCACTATGTTTTTAAATTTCAACCAATCACCATTGAGATTTGTTTGCCTAATTTAGAAATTTGACAAGTTTTTTGGACATCCCAAAATAGAAATATTGACAATCTTTAACGGATGGAGGAAGTAATTATAAATAATAGAGAATTATTTTGGGTATCACACCTCCTAACGCACGGGCTTGGGTATTTCACGAATAAATACATGTATGTGCTCCCTAAGGGGCTCAAACCCCTGACTTGGTGTATAAGCTAAAGCTTATTTACCAGCGGGCCAACACCTCTTGGGTAATTTATTCTAATATTTTATGTTTCTCGAGTAGTTGTCCGTATAACAAGTGACAACCCTTGAGCGGTAATTGTAATGTAATATTTGAATTATTTTTTGGATTCATCGTGTTATATGTTCCATCGCTACATTTTTTTGTCAATTTAAATGTAATGTTTAATCATCTCATAAAAGCAATTAGGAAGATTACAGATAATCAACATCGCCATAGAACGTGTTTAGATCAAATCGAGTACCCCATATATATATATATATGATAAACCAAGAAACAATCATCCAACGGAAGAGTAAATGTAATTGTATTTGCAGTAGAAATGTAATCTTTTCATGTATAATCTTGTAATTCCTTTTGCTGTTATTAGTGATGGGATTTATGCCCCAAAACCTCAATGATTCATGGCTTGATATTGATTGAAGCAAAGCAGTTATAGCTTTCCAACTCATGCCCAAAGTGGCACCATTGTTACTCGCCCAAGAACAGGCTCTATCGTTGATTTGATGCTGCTTCTAAAGTCGCCCAGACAAGCACAAATTCACCCGGGCGGGTGAATCAGCGCTCGTGCAGTAGTGTTCTCTCCGGACGTTTGCCCGGCCGGGCGGTGTGGGATCTGGGACCCCCGCCGGGGGGGGGNGGGGGGCGTTCCACATTACTACTTGCATTTTCTTAGGTTATCATGACCTTGCATTATCATGCTTTGTTCGATTTGGCTTTCAATGTAAAGAAGTCGCCACCATACTTTAGGAATATGGAAGCCGTGAAGGCATCAAACACGAGTATCTAGAAAGATATCATGATTGAGCTTACTTGCGCCTACTCCTATATATGGCATGACTTCAGATACCCAAAAGAGACTTGAGTTCGGGGATGTGGACTCTACACAAATGGATCAAGAGCTTTGTCATTGCATTCACATGATGTACAACATTTCGCCCGAAGTCTAGTTTATGCCTAGGTGATTTATGCACTCAACAATTAAAGATGATAGCTTTGATACTCATGGATAAATTCAATTGGGTGAATCGAACCCTTTTAGAGCCCATATCAATGAATGAAATCAATGAGTCCACAAGTGTTCGGTGCATTGATTTAGGACATTTTACAAGTTACATGCTTTGGAAAATAATAGATTAGATGAGCACAATTTATTTAGTGATGTTTTAGCTAAGTGAACATGAGATTCAATTTGTGTTAAGTTTAATTAAATCTCAAGACAAGTAATTCAAGCCAACAAATCACGTAATGAATGTCATCTAAGAGCTAATCATGATCAGAACAAAAAGATGTCAAAATGGAGAATAAATAGAAAAAAAGATTTTCACCAAAGTAGAGTGCCATCGGGATAGCTCCTTGGATTAGAACACCTTTTGCTTGTGTTTGATCTTGGCAAGATCTTGATCCTTGGAGGATGTAAACGGGTGCTTGAGTTGTGTTTGAGTTTGTGGTGCTTGGGTTTGAATTTGTGGTGCTTGGGTGTGCGTGTGTTTTATTTGTGGTGCTTGGGTGTGTGTTTGGACGAAGGTTGGATGAATGTGGTTGAAGATGGGAGAATATGGAAATAAATTGGGTGGAGTAAGGTTGAAGGAGGATTAAGATGGAAGTAGATTTAACTCACTCTTTCTCTATTTGGGCATAATAACCTTGCTTTGGCCTTTTATAATTTTTGTGGGAGCTTCTCTCTAATTGACTTTGCTTGCTTGATCTTGGCCCCCAATTCCCAATCTTGCTCCCCTTAAAAATGTGTCAAAGGGCATTTATATAGTAATCGCTAGACCTGACTAAGAAGGTGAAGAAGAAGATCCTTAGGTACAACAACAGAAACTTATGGAACAGTTTCATTGTTCCTCTAAGGAACAAATCATTAAATTTATGGAGAGTTTAATTGATGAATTTCATGATGTATGTATTGAAGAATTGTACTTAGATCAGTATGTTCAGAGTTAGAGGATAAGGCTAGAACCTTGGAGAAACACAAGAGTGAATATGAAAAATTGATAAAGGTTCTAAAAGCTGAAAACTCTAAACTGAAGGAGACCATATCTGTTAGAGATGGAACAGTATCTGAATTGCAAGGAACTGTTTCAGCCCTATCATCTGAAAATAATCAATTAAAGAATGTTGTTTATATTGTTGATGAAACATGTATGGATGAGCTTGAAACTGAGTTAGGAGTTGTTAAAGTTGCTATTGGACGTGAATGTGTTAAAAATGATCAGCTCCAAAAGGAACTAGAAAAGGCCAAACATGATCTCAATGAGAAATATCAAGTCATTGCTTTTAGTCCTTCATCTAACCAATCTGTACTTGAGACACATGCTTGCTGTTCTAAATTTAAATATGATTTAATTTCTGTGAAATTAGCTTTAAATGTTGGATCTGTCAAGAACAAGGGCTTATCACAAATGGTAAATCAATCTAATGCTGAATTAACTAAGAACAGCAAGGGGAACAGTTCCTCAAAAGCTTTAAAGTGGCTCAATGATCATCACAACAGAAACAAAGCAGGACTTGGATACAAGGGTAAGAAATTACCTTATAATCCTAGGAGTAAATATGTGACATTATGTGAAAATTATCTCTGTTGGCAATGTGGTAATAATGGTCATTATCGTTATGAATATCACGCTAGAATGCAAGCTGCCCTAAAAACCTCAAGTCTTAACACATATTACCAACAATTAGATGAGCGGGAATTCGAGAAAGATTTGCAAGAAGAAGGTCGTTGTTTTTCTTTGGTTTGTAGACAAACAAAACAATTAGGACCTTTGAAATTTTGCCCAGTCAACTCATCAACCATTCACGGTGAGGCTGAGTCACAGATCCTGCCGACAGGACCTGATTTTGTCGCGAGCCCCGAAACGCCCACAACTCCTCTGTACCCGAAGGCCCCTGATCCCGGCACATATACATTATGAAGTCAACGACGGTGAATCCATCATTCGAGGCCCAAGGCGAAGGTCGAAGAGGGGTGATATGAGATCATCGATTGTAGTAGCATTT
>BSSO01008472.1:0-10116 GCA_030267885.1 Mesembryanthemum crystallinum | reverse complement strand
GTTACTTTGCCAATCATTACACCTCCTCTGTATTTTGAACCAGCTCTTGAATAGACTCTAGCATTCCGGTCTGAAATGGCACTATGAGAATAAGTGAGTTGTTGTCTCAGCTGTAATACCTAAAAGAGGACAGGAAGCATTAGTGCATACCCCAAGTTGTTGCAGTCTATATCTTGTTTGTAGCCTGTTGAGAGTGAGTAGCCAACATATGAAGGTGTGTTTCCGCTGATTGTATTTGTTCCTACCCAGTGCCTCCATGGAACCTTAGCACACGAATTTAATTTTCAGTTATATCCAGATCTGACATAGGAGCCCTTGAGGTCCTGTAGCCACACATTATCTCTATAGCCACCTTTAAACATTTCCTTCACACTACATGATATATTGCATATTTGCTTATCTTTTGATGTAAATTCATGCCTTATCTTACTTGAATGGATGTAGTTCTTAGTTTTTGCTCTATTTGTTTCTCTTTACGCCCCCGAGGTATTTGAGTGTGAAGTATAGGTTTTAACGTTGGTTTCGGCCATGATCGAGGGTGTACAAGAGCAAGGGAGAATGTTGAGTCAAGATACAAGCAATAAATGAGCAAGGAAGAAGCCACAAACAAGCTTGAGCGAAGAGTTGGAAGATTGGCATAAACTGCCTGGTACATGGCCATGTACTAAGCAGTGTAAAGCTGTCCAGAACAAGTACACGGCCTAGTAAATGGCTGTGTACTCTCCCAGATTGGCCGTGTATGTTCTCAAGATCCTCCAGAAGATGGCTTCGTTTCTAGTAGAAGTACACGGCCTGGTACACGGCCGTGTACTTCAAAAGCAAGGCCGTGTACGTGCCGACGAATCCCATATAAATAGCCCCTTTTTGGGACCCTTTTGGGGAGGCTGACATTCCAACTTTTCTAGGTTTTCTACAGCTTTCTTTCCCTTTCAAAAACACATTTATTGCGTTCTTAGCTAATTTTGAGGAGATCATTGACAAACTTTGGTTGTAAACATTTCCTCTCTCTCTTTATACTTCAAAGTGTTCATCTTTGATACTATTTACTGTTAAACTCATTTTGTTTAATGAAAGTTGAAAGTTCATTTATCATGATTAGTGGCTAATTTCTTCTATTGGAGTTGGGATTAGCCCATTTATGATGTTTTAATGCTTAGATGATGTGATTCATTTGTACTGATTGCTTAGGTTTGATGCTTATTTGACTTTGTGTGCCCCATGTGTTTGATGAAATGCCTAAGTGAGAACTTGGGTAGTGTATTGTGCTATTAGCCTAAAATCCGATAGGTGAGGGTTAATAGTTGGGGTTCCTTAGCTCAAACAAGGTGACTTAACCACGAAAGTAGGTTGGGTCTAATTGGGGGTTCATGCCAAATTATGTTTAATGGGTTTGATTGATCCTAATACCATGAAAATAGGCTATTAGGAGACATTAGACACTTCCTAGGTGACCTTGAGAGAGTCCCTTGGTTACTTTTGATTTGGTGCCTCTTTGCATTAGCCCAATTGATTGCATATCCTATTTATCATCTAATGCATTGGAATGTCATGAATGGGTGAAACCTGGCTCTAATCTAAATTCCCATTACTTTTATCCGCTTAACTTGCATAGCTATTCTAGTCACTTAGTTAAATTAGTTCGTTAATCATTTACAATCAAACCAACTCATTAGGTCTAGCTTGTGAAAAATTGAGGCAAGATTGAAGTACTAATTCCCTGTGGAGACGATATTTTATTACAACGACATAACCCGTGCACTTGCGGGCATGTCACTACAAATATTCTTCCTCCCCCAACTAACATCTCGAGGAGGTGTATATTCCCACCATGTTATCTGCTTCAGGTATACATGTGAAATCCATCTAACCAACAAAGTATCCTCTTTGTTAGCAACAACATATGTGCCCAAGAAGGCCTGATTCTAGATGAGGTAGTTCTTTATCCCTAAGCCACCAAATGCTTTAGGTCTGCAAATGAAGTCCTAGGCAACCGCAAGGGGGGTCTATTAGATGTAGGTATGCCATCTCAAACAAAGTTTTTGCATATTGCTATAATACACTTCATTAGTATTCTAGGAAACAAGAAAACTGATGACCAATAGGACTAGATACTAATGAGTAAGTTGATTAATTGCACTCTTCCATCATAATTTATTCGATAATAATTGACTAAAAAACTAATTAAAACAAATAGAACGAAGGGATTGGGGCTTACCATCAGCGTTAAGTCACTAACAGCAACCCCTATAACTTAAAAGTAGGATTATGTTTTTTTGATAGATAGAGAGGAAGATAGAGGAGAGGAGACATCGTTTAGTTTTACAACTAACTTTTGTTCATTATTTATGCTATACAATAGCTAAATTTTTATAAGGATTGTTTGTTAACCACNCTTTAAAAAAAAAAAAAAAAAAAAATTGTTCAACACTAACTTATAAGACATTTTTTTTCCCAAGGAGTTACCTTTGGCCGGATTCCGGTGAATTTTTAAATTTTTGGACTGTTTTGCCCTCACGTGAGACATGCACAATCATTTAAGCTGCTGTTTTTTTTTTCTTTTTAATTTTTCTCCCTCCTCAACTCAAATTACACAAAAATGAAGATCAAATTCCCAAATTCCTAAAAGAAAAAAAAAATAACATCAGGTTAAGTGACCATATGCGTCCCACGTGAGGGCAAAATGGTCCAAAAAATTAAAAATCCACCGGAATCCGGCCAAAGGTATCTATATGGCAAAAAAAATGTCTTATAAGGTAGTGTTGAACAAAAAAAAGTTTTAAAATGTATCTAGTTGCCAACTACCTTATATATAAGGTAGTGGTCAACAAAAAATCCAATAAGTTGAAACTACTTTTCAAGACAAATCCAACAAATATATTTGACCGTTTATATGCATCATACTCCCTCCGTCCCAAAATTAGCTTGCAAAATGGAGAGGGCACAAGATTTTAGGTGAGTATTTTTAGACAAATTTGTCCTTACACTAATAGAGAGTAAAAAATAAAAGGGGAATTTTATGTGAGAGATTAAAGTAATAGAGAGAGATATTATTGTGAAAGAATAAAGTAATAGAAAGAGAGAGTGATTGAAGAGAGAGTATATATATTTTTATTGTATTTGTGAGTTAGTGGAGGGGTATTATAGAAAAGTTATGTGATTTTATAGGTTTTGAAAGCTAATTTTGGTACAAAAAAATATGGTTTTGAAAGCTAATTGCGGGACAGAGAGAGTATTTCTTAAATAACTAATGGTCAAGGGTTGGGTTTATGAAGTTCAACTTCAAAATTTAATTTGAGAAGGTCAAATTGGATTGAGAGAGTACTATTTCTAGCTCTTTATTTTAACACCATTGGACTATCTCAAGCCCACTCAACTATTTGATGAACCTGATTTAATTGAAATCTTAAGAAAAAAAAAGAAAAAACAAAATCAAACAATTGAAAACGTTTTGTTTGGCAGGGTTAGTGTTAGAGCAATGGCGTTTCAGTCAGCATTCAAAGAGAGGCTGAGAGACATGGAGACCACCCGCAACCACAGACTCTCTCTCCTCCAGGTCTCTCTTTCTCTCCTCTCAATGGAAGCCATATCCATGGTAGGCCGAGAAAGATATGCAATCGATCAAATCACGTTTGCTATCAGCCAAATTCTATCAAATCAGATCACTGGAGCAACGATGCTTACTGTTAGACCACAAGCTCCCGTCGCAGAATTTCAAGATCTCATCTCTCAAGTCTGGCCAAAGAAGAAAAAAAGAGGGGAATCTGCGAGAATCTCACTTTTTTTTTATGCCCTATGGTGGCCGTAGTTTTTTTTTATACCCATCTGTCATGGCCCATGGGGGTCTTTTTTTAATACCCTTTTGGCAACGCGGCCCTACCTTCTCATTTGAACTTTTTGCGGTTTTCGAGAATAAGCTTTGATCATTGTTAGTTTATTCTATACAATATCTTTTCTCTTTAAGGGGAAATATAAAATATATTAAATAAACGTCCTACGGCATTTACAAATGAGATCAAATTCAACAAAGTAAAGATATAAAATACCTGAATAGATTCGTAATGAAAAGCTATCTAGCAATTGAGATATGACAATTCCAAACGGCTTCATTTTGATCGTTGTTTCCCATACAACCTTTTTGAGAAAAACCCTGCTAGATCTTTGATGAATGTCTACATATGATAGTGTAGACCACCTCTTGAATATGACGATCCACCGTAATACCATACGACCGGAGAAACTAAAAACAAACAATATTCTCAAAAAGTGAGAGACAACCAGACCCAATGAATGGGACAAACTAACTGTCACAAAAGAAAAGATTGAATTTATTGGATAATAATCGACTAAAAAACTAATTAAAACAAGGAGAATGAAGGGATTGGGGCTTACCATCAGCGTTAATTCACTAATAGCAACCCCAATAACTTAAAAGTAGGTTTAGGGTTTTTTGAGAGATAGAGAGAAAGATAAAGGAGAGGAGACAGCGTTCAGTTTTTACAACTAACTTTAGTTCATAATTTATGCTATACAATAGCTAAATTTTTATAAGTTGAAACTACTTTTCAAGACGAATCCAACAAATATATTTGAATGTCTATATGCATCATATTCCCTCCGTTCCAAAAAAGTTACGATTTGACCTTGTGAAGTCAAAGTTTTTAAACTTTGTCCATTGATTTATTAAAAAGCATAATGATTTGTAAAGTAAAAATAATATTTTTGGATTTATCTTAAAAAATATTTTCAAAATATCAAACTTTTATAATTTTTCGAGTTTATATAAGTACAATTATTGATGGTCAAAGTGTCGTCTCGAAAACCGTGTAAAATCTTGACGTAAAGATTTTTAAAGAACGGATGGAGTATTTCTTAAATAGCTAATGATCAAAGGGCAATGTTTACGAAGTTCTACTTCTAAATTTAATTTCAAAAGGTCAAATCTGTACCGAGAGGGAGATGTCTACGAATACACTCAGTGTATAAACGGTTAGTTTACACTTTTAAACAAAAAAACACTAAAATCCTAAAATTTAACATTTTACTTAAAGACAATATTAAATGCAACAATGTAAATGACTATTTACCCCTTACTGCAACTTTTCGCATCCCCATCCCCAGTTCCCGTTCCCGTTCCCTGTTTCGTTCCTTAAATCTGATCGGCGATGTTAGATTCACGCCGGCAGTTCTCCACGGTGGTGTTCTTCAAGGCTGTAACCAAAAGCCATCGATGCCTTCAAATTCAATGACCTAATCAATTATCATCAACAATGGCCGGATCGATCTCTCTTATCTCAAACCCTAACCCGCCTCGCTTGCTCTCCACCACCCTCTCATCGGATCATCCTCAAGAAAATCGGAACCCAAATGGCTCCTCTTACTCTTCGGCGCCTCATATTAGGTCCTGTCCAAGAAAAAGTCCCGTGGCTAAGATGATTGGGAAATTGGCTGACATTCTTCCTTCGCTCCTCCTTTAAATTTCTGAGAGAGTACTATTTCTAGCTCTTTATTTTAACACCATTGGACTATCTCAAGCCCACTCAACTATTTGATGAACTTGATTTAATTGAAATCTTAAAAAAAAAACCAAAATCAAACAACAGAAAACGTTTTGTTTGGCGGGGTTGGTGTTAGAGCAATGGCGTTTCAATCAGCATTCAGAGAGAGGCTGAGAGACATGGAGACCACTTGGGGTGAAACTTATTCGGATAAAATCCAAAGTCCAAACCAATCCAAACCGAATTAGTCAGTTCGGATTGGACTTTTCAAAATTCGGATTGGATTTGGACTTGAAAAGAAAAATTTTGGATTTGGATTTGGATTTGGACTCGACCCTTTGGAGTCCAAAGTCCAAAGTCCAAACCGAAATTTTTAATATTGTTATATTTTATTTTACATTTATACATTCGTATATAAATGATATAAATATATATACTCGAATAATTCTTATCTCAGTCAAGTCTAACGTATCACTTGTCCTTTGGCTCGCTCCTTCACATAAAACTTCAAACCCTTATCAATATATGCGCTTAGCATCTCTCATTCAATCAGACAATCACTCTCAACTCTCACTCAGTCTCTCATACCTAATCTGTTGCTTTCCTTTGCCTTGCTTCGTTCATTGCACCAATTCATCGTGCAGATTGTGGCATCTTATCGTGTAACATAAAGATCCTTATGAAAACCTTGTGATATATGCACTTTTTTTATTGACTTTGCGTTGCCCTTTGACATTGTATCATCATTTCATATTGTGTTTTCAAATTAAATAATGTTGTTAGGAATTGTTTGTATGCACGTTGACTATTATCGGCATAAAAAGTCTCCTTATCTATTGAAAAGGGAAAAAATTACTAGTATGAAAGCCTTGGGTATCGTTGTGATAATTAAAATAAACAAATAAAATTGGATAATTTGGTTTTGATCGGATTTTGAAAAATAGTTTGAATTTGGATTCGGACTCAAAAATCAAAATCCAAATTTTATTCAGATTGGATTTAGACTCAAAATTCTGAATACAAAAATATTTCATATTGGATTTGGATCTGGCAAAAGTCCAAACCAAAGTCCAAACTCTTTCACCCCTAGATATATATATATTTTTTTTTTTTTTTTTTTTGCTGTCAAGAGGTATCCTGGGACCTTGCGGCCCAGACTAATCCCCTAGGTCCCGGGATATCATTCCCCAGAGGGTAAGACCAGGTTAAACTCTCCCCTCACAAGGAGAGCCCGTGGCTACTAGGCGGGGATCGAACCCAAGACCTCTTAGATATCACCCAAGAGAATTACCGCTCAACCACATGCCTAGTGGTTCTTTCACCCCTAGATACCACCCGCAACCAGAGACTCTCTTCTCCAGGTCTCTCTTTCTCTCCTTCTCCTCTCAATGATCTGCAAAGAAATCACGTTTGCTATCGACGAAATTCTCTCAAATCAGATCACTGGAGCAACGATGCTTGCTATTAGACCACAAGCTCGCGTCGCAGAATTTCAAGATCTCGTCTCTCAAATCCGAAATCGATTTCATGGATCGAAAGTACCAGAGCTGCGCTCAACAATTGAGGTTTGTCGCTTCAAATCAATGGAGTTTGAGTTTTGCATTTGCATTTGTCTTATATTGATTTTTAATTTGTTGTTTTACTTTACTGGTTTGTTAGGGATTTGAGAGTTGAGGTAGAGGAGCTCGAGCAATTGGAAGAGGAGAGAGACAAGTTTTACGGTCTCAGGTGCTCTGACATGCAGGGGTTTAAGGATGGAGCTGATAAGTTTGCGGCACAAATTCGTAGCCAAGTGCAGGAGCTGAGAAGCCGTAGGGATGAGGTAATTCATCTGTTTTGGTTGTGAATTCAGCCAAAAAGAAGAAAAACAGTATAGTTGATTTTAATGGTGTAGTTAGATTAATGTATAGTTGGAATTGATAGAGTTGTTTTAGAGCTATCAGAATAGAACTTGTCTTGAAATTTGCACTGGTAGCATCATGTTAACACGCATTTCGTGTTTTCTACAGCTAGGGTGTGTTCAATTCATCATTTAAATTCTATATTTGGTTAATTCACTTCGTTTAATCCAGTTCAGTTGAGTATACGTTTTGAAAGAGGATATTTTCCAATACCCTATGTGCTCGATTTTGCATTATCCTTCAACTATTTGTCACATGTACCATAGTGCCATACTAATTTGAAGCAAATATGAAGGAATTTTTTTTTTCTTTCATCTTGTGACAATCATTTAGAGAGGGGATTGTTCTCAGTTCGATATTGATGGCAACATGCAATAGTCTAGGATTTATGTTGTGTTTATCTGATGGATGGGGTTGACTTGATTTGAACTGATTTTAGCCATTGTTAGATTCATTGGCTATGGAGTTGGTGTTGGATGGGCCTGTGATTTGGGCCTGTAAGTTGTTCTAACTTTGCTACTGGGCTACTGATGTCATTTGGCCAGCTTTTATAAACCCAATCAATGAGTTAGACTCGTCTACATTTCTTAAATTGTTAGGAAAGTTTACGAGTTTAGAAGCCTTACCATATAGTCATATTTGATGCATTGCAACTTTTACAGCCGAGTTCTTGTATTTGGGTAAGGCATAAGCCTTAATATAACTTATCAAAATTCTGATGATCTTTGTTCAGAAATAGCTGAAATGAGCTTAATGGTAGTTTTGAAGTTGAATGAGATCGTTACAAAAAGTTTGAGTTAAAATCAACTTGGTGTGTTGTTGTATACTATGACTGAGTATTGGGATGTTGGACTTCAAATGTTTATTGAACTTTTGAGTTAATTTTATCTGTAGTTCTGATTGATTCTGCACTTATGTATTTGAGCCATGCTTTCATGGCAATTTAGCAGACATGCATCGCATGACCACACTAGTATCTCAAACTGCTTTGACATTCTATCATCAGAGTTTTCATGCTCCAAATCTGGCAATTTTGTGACCAGATAACCTGATTTTGACTTTCTGTCATAAAAGCTATTCTAGGTTCGTAAATAACTAATGTTCAGGCCTTGTTGTATTAAATGGATATTTGAGTGTACTGATTAGTGCCATCTTTCAGCTGAAGTCGAGCTATTTGGAACTTCACAAGCAGAATAATCCTGACATGCGGGCTGCTGAGTTTAGGAAGTTGGAACTATTGGCTTTAAAGGAAAAGATGGCATGTAGCCTGGAGTATAATAACCGAGTACTAGCAGAATTGCGAAAAACAGCTTCAGAGTCTAACGTGATGTAGAAAATAGCAAAGTAGATCCGTTAGCCCCAGGAGCAAAGAGTTCAGGAAACTGAAACTTACTATGAAAGACAATGTGTCTGGAAATTGCTCTTTTGACACCAGAATGATCTGTATAACATTTGTTTAAATGTGGCCCTCTATGAGCAACTTTCTGCAAACTGATGTTTGAATTCATTTGACACTTTATATATGAATCAGATGATATATGCTCAAAAGAAAGTTGCAGTGTTGCCATTTTTTCTGTTGTGTAACTTGATCAGTCATAACAAGTCAATCACTGATTAATTTAATAGAAAACACACATTAAATAAAATTCAATCTTATTTATGTAATATGTTATGGTTTCTATGTATGGTGCCTTTGGTAGAAGATGATTCAACTGTTTATACGCTACTGATATGAAAGAGTTGATGCTCGTAGATGTCGCATCCTTTAAAGCAGCTGATTTATGTAAATTGTTATGGTTTCTATGTGACAAATGACAAATGACAATTGCCAAAATATGATAAAGGAAACAAAGTCTGAACTGCAGAAAGAAGCCAGTTTTAGAATATCAATAGATTACGACTCAAACAAAACACATTTTATTGAATAGCAAAGATTACAAACTGACAAAATTATACAAAACTTCATATTAAACCATAACTTGAGATCGCAGCCTTAAAATCACAACAAGCACGTGTCACAGAAGCCTACAAAGGCGTACTTATTAGCCCAAAACTACGTTCCCCAGACCGCAAACTGTCATCTAACGTTACATCTCCAACCTTGTTACAAGCATTAGCAATATACAAAACATACAAACATAGACAACTTATACTGATGATCACAGGATATTACTCAGGTGCAACCCTTCAACCTTCTTTTGAAGGATCCCCTCCGGAGTTGTCTGACGAGGAGCCCCCATGACCACCTGATGGAGGCCGCTTTCCTTTGAATATTGTCTTCAAAACGTCCCTCTTCACTCGATTTGGTTTACGATTGGGCCCATCTGGAACATTGTCCTTCTTAATCGGCCAATTCCCTCCATCTTCCATGTTCTCTATACAGATTAATTCTTGATGCAAATTTTAGTGTCTAGAACTTGTGGTTTTTGTAATATAGTTTGTTTGGCTTGTGGATCTTTACCGAAACCAATGGAGGTATTTATACATTACAAATAGCATGTTGATTAGAATTTACCAGTACATTTCTTGGGCAGTTCCAAGTATTAGGCAATGTAAATTATAAAGCCTCAAGGATCATAGCCTTCTCTACCTTAGGCAGGAGACATAAACTTGATAATTTCCACACAAACTTCGTCCCGTTATACAGATATTTTATGAAATTTGCAAGAACGATTACATTAAGTTATGTAATTGCAAGTAGAATTTACGGATGCAGTTCC